>CM064552.1:48135052-48226377 GCA_032716605.1 Paralithodes platypus | reverse complement strand
CGGAACGTAATTTACAAAAATTGTAAACACAGTAAAGTTTTAGTGGATTTTTTCGTTACTTAGTTTAAGGAATTAATCTGGGTGGGGTTGTATGTTAGTAATATAATTACCTTTTACGTAGCTTAGGAAATCGGTCGAGTGTTATTGTATGTTGCCGTTGCTCTAGTATATTCAATGACATACGTTAATATGGTTTAGGAAGTCGTCTAGGATAGCAAAACATTTCGTTAGTTAGGGGTCCTTAGGAATCCTCTAGTCAGCTTGGAGGCATTTATCAATGTGGAAATATACACTCATTTGACACCGGCATTCTGAACCCAAAAGGAGATTATGCAGGGCTATGAAATATCGCGAAATCCCAAATGCTTCAGAAGGATATAAAATAAGATTGTGTTTAAAAATGCTTAGATATTAGATATATTGATATTTCTTTGTATTCTTATCTTACTTGTTCTCGTTATCTTAGGAATAGTCTCATTGGCATATAGTTAAATCTAGTTTCATTTCAACTGGGACGAATAAGATGGCAATAAGTTCCCACCAATATTTCAGCAGTTATTTTAACATAAGTTGTTAGTGGAAAATATGATGCTAACTATATAAACTTGGTCTTAAAATGGATGCTGAAAATATAGTTTCATTGTTTGTTTATTCCATAAGTATCAATACATTAGAGACTGCTAGGGGATTCAATTTATCGTCAGTGTGAAAAGAAAACAGATTAGTAGTTTACACCTTCATCTGGCCAGCATTAGACGGTAACATCACATGCAACAACCGTAGCTCCAGCGCCACAGCAACTGGCCCGCCTGCAACTTGTCTGTATTGGTGGGCCTCAGTTAACTTGCAGGGGAAGGAGAGGGAAGGGGGGGGGGGGGGGGGGGGGGAAAACTGGTGTGTGTGTGTGTCTTTGTGTGTGTGTGAGTGTGTGTGTGAATGTGTGTGTGTGTGTGTGTGTATTTGTGTGTGTGTGTGTTTGCATGTGTGTGTACTAGTCGCTTAGGCTTGTGCCAATGACGGCAATTAATTTTAAATCCGTTGTCTGGTATACGCCGCTTAAATAACACTTGGGCAGACTATTCCACCCCTTCTCCTCAGTTACTTCTTATGTTGTATACATACGCTGTATATATATATATATATATTCATATATACCTGTACTGTGTGTGTGTGTGTGTGTAAGTTCATTGTGCAGCTTGACCTTCTCCACTCCATAGACATCCGAAGCCTGATACTACAATCATGTTCAATCGTTCTAATAGGTTGAGCGATTGGTTACGTGCGCAAATGTACATGAATAAAAGTATAAGAGCGTTGTCTGTGTTAAGGGTGGGAAAGTGTTACAGATTATTATCCTTCGGTATCATGTTACTAGCTGTTTGCCAAATGTATTGATTGTAAATGTATGCCAATCAAACTATTACTAACTTTCTGTGAGTAGTACTTTAATATATTCCTTGCGTAGGCTGATTGCGAGTGCCGGCTACGAAGTTGGCTTCCCCTACCGCATTTCTCTGTTCGTCGGAGCGGATCAAAAGGGTCAGCAACTGGCAAAGCAATATATCATTGCCGGCTTCCATAAACTCACCGCTCCTCTTTGGACAGACCCGGGAAACCTATACTAGGAATGTTATTGTATACTGCCACCGAAGGAGAGAGAAGAGAGAGGAGAGAGAAGATCCAGAGGAGAGGAGAGAGAGAGAGGATGAGGAGAGAGAGAGAGAGAGCCGGGGGGGGGCGGGGGAGAAGGTGAGATTCAATTTAGCATATATTATGAATGCGATTTAAGTATTAATGATTTTTAAAATCGTCGTGGAATTACATATTCACGTCACAGTACTCAGGGTTGGAATCGTCTGGTAGAATATATACATCTATCTATGCTATTACCTGACGCCTGTGATCCCCCAGAGAAAAAAAAAGAAAAAAAAAAAACCCTCCGCGATAGGGGTGGCCACTGAACGATACCGCCCCCAAATGGCCACCTTCTGGTCACCGACAGTCAGTCGACGCCCCTCCCCCCAACCAGGCACCGCAACACATTCATGTACTTCCTCACATCCATCCTTCGCACGCTCTGCATTCGGTGCCACCTCTCCATCTCTGTCCCTCCACCTCCCAGCTCTCATCGTACACCGCTCAGTTAGATCATTCTCCGCTCGCTTCGCCATACGTTCCATATGCGCCAGAACGGCAGTCTAAAGTTGTTCCTTTTCACACTTTCCAGCAGGCACATCTACCTCACACCAACGGACATCACCAGCTTCGTTCCTTCCTCATTAGTCTTTCTATCCCGCAATGTAAACTACGCACGCAATTCGTAAGTAATTCATTTCGCACTGGCTTTCAGCACATCTTGGTCTGAGTCTCCTCAACTAACGTCCATCGCGTTCGCTTCCGTAAGTCAGTGTCGGGATTACCCACACTGGCATGCAATGACTTCTTCACATTCTATACTGACCCACCCTATGTCTTGTTACTAGCTTTTCCGCGTTCCTACGAACACCTCTTCCACCTGTTGTAGCCACTCTCCCGCACTTCTTCAGCGCATAGTTCCCATCTTTACTCACACACAGATGCCCAGATACTTAAAAGAGTTGACGATCTCGATGCTCTCCATAAGCCTGACCCGGGTTCAGGCTCTCACCTCACACTCTGGGCCTTTCACACACCCTTTCGAAGCCCAATAAACCTTGGCCTCTTTTCCCCGCGCGCCATTTACCTTCAAAATTCCGTTATTTCGCACATGCTGTTCCAAACTCATTTACCAGACCCTGCAACTCCGCATTCTATTATCACTCATCAGAACTGTATCATCCGCAATACAGCAGTAGTAGGGTAGCTTCCACTGCAATTCCCTCACCTTTTCAGGGCGATACATCAACAATCTACTGCTCGTGATAGTATTTACGTTCTCTCATGACTCTCAGTCCATCCATATATACAGTAAACAACCACGGGGACACTCACACAACCCCCAGGGACCCCCCTGTTTCAAACCCAACATTTAGGTCAAAGAACTCGGCTTCTGGCTCACAATCTCCACACGCACTGCCAGCCTTTGGCAACCCTCATACATGCGCTTCAGACTGCTTTCAGGCAACCCCCCCCTTTTTTGCCCCACCTTTCTTTTTTAACGTCGCGTATATTCTAAGTACTTTCCACAAACCTTTCTCTATCGCACATCTGGGCATAGGCCTTCTCAACCAGTCCATAAAGGCAACATCCACCTTTTGTTTCTGGGCTCCAGGATATTTCTCCATCAACGACAATTCAGGGTAATAAAAATCTGATCTACACATCGCTCTTCCCTTCCTAAAACCTTCCCTGCTCGTCGCCTAGCCAATTCTCAGGCGTTCTGCACTCTCACTTCTCTCAATTCAACTACCCTACTGTATAACCTTCCGCTACCTACGCTTCCAGAAGACCTATTCCTCCGGTGGTTGGCCACAGCACTCCTCTTTCCTTCCATTGCCCGTTTGCCTATAGAGGAGGACTATTATGCCAGCCTTTCCAGTCATCGGATGTACTCGTCCCCTTCTCCCATGCCTATATATATATATATTTTTTTATTAAATATATATAATATAGATATATTAATTATATATACAGTAATGTAAAACTCTTATATATATATATATATATGTGTAGTAAAGCCCCTAGGTAATAAAATTTTCTTGAATACATACGAGAGGTTGAAAGAAATGGCAATTTCTGCGTCTGGAAATTTAATTATTCAAAGTTTCCAGGTCTCTGATGAGTTTTCTTAGGCTAGAACCACCATCCGCAGCATCCAGTGCGCATGCGTGAAGCGGTTAAACCACCTTCTCGCTCCTCCTAGTTTACGCTTCCACGCAATAGGCAGACTTTTGCCCCCTGTTTCAGCGCCTGCCTGCTGATCCTCCACCCTCTATAGATACCCTTCCTGTTTTACGAGCACCTTTTGAATAGCATTCCTTCCATATACAACTTGGATAATGCTGGTTGTCGCAGTGAAACAGCGTCTGTATATCCATGTATATATTCATGTACATTAATGTAACTCGCCTGTACGGCACCATGGAATTTTGGCTCATCTCCTTCATCTACTTCCTACCTGGCGCCACCCAGCGACAAACTCATCAAGCGGCCTGGAAACTTTGAATAATAACGATTTCCAACGCAGAAAATTGCCATTTCTTTCAAAACGCTCGTTATGTATTAAAGAAAAACTAAAAACAAAAAAAATATATATATATATGTATATAATATAATAGCAGCGCGAAAGTGGTCCCGGACCCTGTCGAAGAATAGGAATTGTTAAATGTTTTTCTGTGTTGGCTCTGTCTCGTGTTGGCCACTCCTCAGGACAATGAGGGTATGTGCCTGAGTATATACATACATACATACACCAGAGGAAAACACGATTGAGAATATATCACAAACCTACACGTGAGCCACTAAAGGTTGTTTCTAAGTCTCTCAGTGGGGGATGCGAACGCATCAGACCGATCGACCATATCGTTCTGATGGGTACGATGGTTTCGATCCCCGCTGAGTAGAGACTAGAAACATACACAATATAATATAATCTATATATATATCGATATATTGTATTTGGAGGTTATTGGTCACATGTGTGGGGAGGTTCCCTCACAACCACCGCGTCTCTCCTAGACAAAGTTGAAAGGAAGGCCCTTTCGTATACATTACACTCCCGTCCACAATCACGGAAGAGACCTCACCAACTTCTCTGCAATCCTCCTATTCTCTCATCCAGCCGCAATGTTGGCATCTCCTCTCGGATATTCTTAGATCGGCTACTCATAATACTCAGTGTTCCTCAAGAAGCGAGCCCAGTGCATTAGCCACCATCCTTTATGTAGGGGGCACGTGGGGTAACCTCCGTCTTGCAACTCACTCCCACCGCAGGGGAACAGGGAACGATCCCTAATCTGTGCAACTCTCGCAACCCAACGAGGTGAAAACGTTACTCTCAAAAACTTTCTCGATACTCAGACAGCTGAGCTCTGGAAACGGCCTCTCTCGCCAGCAATCAGTCTTTCCCTTTTCCTATGACTTAAATTGCTTTCAAGACTCCGTGTTGTCCAGCCTTTTGGCTCAAACGTCCCCTTGATTTTGGCGCCTGTCACTCTTTCAACGTTATGGGGGAGGCACTCGCTTATAGGCAGTTATGCCTTTTGCCTCCTCTCAATCACATAGAAAAAATAAATAAATAAAATAAATATAGTAGAATAAATATAATATAATATCATAGAGTAGCTCTATAGGATATTAAGTATATATATAAGGTATTATATAATGTTGGTAAAGGCCAGGCAGTTAATAGAATTTTCTTTTAATAACATACGAGGTTGAAAGAAATGGCAATTTCTAGCGTTGGAAATTTTAAATTATTCCAAGTTTCCAAGGTCTGCTGATGAGTTTTCGCCTGCGGTGGGCAGGAAGTGTAGATGAAGGAGATGGAGGGCAAAATTCATGGTGGTACAGAGGGTTACATGTAAAAGTACCATGAATATACAGGATATACGACGCGTTTCACTGGACAACCAGCATTATCAAGTAAGGAAGGAGATGATATTAAAAAGGTAAAACAGGAAGGGTATATATAGAGGGGTGGGAGGATCAGAGGAGAGGCGGGAAAATGCAGGGGGCAAAAGTCTGGCTAATTGGTGGAAGGGGTAAACTAGGAGAGGCGAGAAAGGAGGGTAACCGCATTCACAGCATGCAGGGCACTGGATGGACGGGATGGTGGTCGGTAGGGTGGGGTCGAAGGCTGATTGGCTGCGTGTCGAGGGGCGCTGGCCTAAGTTGTGTGGGCGTCCCGCCTCGCAGAAGAGCGAAACGCTGAAGGAGAGTAGCGTGCGGGGGGCTGCGTCAAGGGCAGCGGGGGGGGTGCGAGGAGGGGGTGTTTAGGTCGGCTGTAGGGTAGTGGCCTTTTGGCAGAAGGAAGGATACCTGCAGGTCCAGAGTTTGGTTGTTGATGTTGGGATGTAAGTCTTGGATATATAAAGCTTCTGAGTATAGAGCTAACTCTTCCTTGGGGTCACTTGAGAAAGGACTCTCCCAAGTTTTTTAGTTAAATAATACGCGGATACTCCAACATCCGACATCTCCAGCCCCATCAAACCACCATCTTGAAAAATGGGACCACCCAAAGCCCTCCCAACATTGACCCCCCCAATGAAATTAAGAGCTTATAGCCGCAATTACATGTCCTCATGAACAGCAAAAAGAATGAGCGAGGCCAAGGCTCTTAAAAAGAAATAATCTCCAATGGGCATGTCGCACCCAACCAACCGCGGAAAACAAAATCAAAATTAATTAGATAATTTATTACAAAATCGCGCCCAAGACCTCCAACCTCGTTCGCCGCAAAGCAAACCCAGCCTACACTCAAGATAAAAGAGCCCGATCACCCAGACGATCACGTTCATTTACCAACGACATCCTGTAATTATGAGGACTGTGCGACCTCATTCCTATATTGGTATAAGGGGGGGGGGGACGCCCAGGACATCGTCTTCACTGTCGGTTAACTCTTCGACCTTCGAGCTGGAGCGCATCAAAGTCCACTATCGCACCACCCGCCTAACCAACCGCTCACACTCACACGGCAAAGACGAGTTAGAGAAACACACGCACCATACTCGATTAAAGTAAAGGGACCAAAGGAGATTACCATATACTCGTAGCTTTATATATCCAAGCCTCTAGCATCCGCGAACATCAACACAACTCAAACTCTGGACCTTCAGAATCGCTTCCCTTCTGGCCCCAAAAGGCACTACCGCTAGGCAGGACCTAACACCCCCTCCTTCAGGCCTCCCCGGTGCCCTTGACGCAGCCGGGGCCTCCCCCGCGTCTACCGCCGGCCATTCCTTCAGGCTGCTCGTCTTCTGCAAGGCGCCACACAACTTAGGCCACAGGGCCCCCTCGACACGCAGGGCCAATTGACAGCTTCGACACGCTCAAGACCACCGACCGACCAGCCATCCAGAATCAAGCGCAGTGCGCATGCGTGAAGCGGGACCCCCTTTCTCTCTCCTAGTTTACGACCTTCCAACCAATAGCAGACTTAGTTGCCACCGCTGTTTTTCCCGCCTGTCCTCTGATTCCTCCACCCTCGTCTATATACCTCTCCCTGTTTACCTTTTATATCAATCCTTCCTTAACTTGATAATGGATTGGGTGTGCCAGTGAAACAGCGTCGTATATCCTGTTATCTTCATGTGACTTTAATGTAACATGTATCCAACCACTGGAATTGTGCTGCATCTCCTTCATCTACATGTCCTGCGCACCCAGTCGCGAAAACTGCATCAAGAGACGGGCTGGAAACTATTGAATAATAACAATTTCCAACGCAGAAATTGCCATTATGTCTTTACAACCTCGTATGTATTAAAGAAAAATATATAGATATATATCTGCTAGAGAATATATTATATATATATATAGACTATATATTAGATATATATATCTCCGTAGTATATACTGTATAGCCTGTATATTGTGATGTGTGTGCGAATTGTCAAACAGGTTACTAGATGTGCTTCGTTACTGTACTTTTGTCGAGACCAAATAGTCAATCTTATATATTCGTATCCTGCACCAAACGTAACATTGTAACCATCGTATTGCTACAACTGCCCCCCTGCCAACTTGGCTTTATGTGTTAGTGCATGCAGTAACTTACAGGAGAGGAAGAGGGAGAGGAGGGGAAACCTGTTGTGTGTTTGGTGTTTTTTATGTCGCTCAGGCTTGTGCTCACATTTGTGTGTGAGTGTGAGTGTGTGTGTGTGTGGGAGTGCGTTGTTGACCGGCCATGTAGTTAACGTATAGAGCTCGTCTAGCTACTTAACTTAGGATCATCTAGTTGATTTCTATGTAGATATGTACTATGGGGGTTAGTATGGCAACTAGCGGTTATTCAGGACAGTCGGCGCGTTCTTAGGTTCTGAATCGCTAGCTGGTTGCTGTCAAAATGTTGCCAAGATAATCCTCTGCGGCTGCACACTGAAAATTACCAGCCCCTTACAACTGTCAATATGGGGGTGCATGAAGGGGGGGAGTAGTAAAGGACAAGGTGTTCTTATTAGTGGGCAGGTTTGTGTTGGCACATGCGATAGTCTTTTTTTTTTGTGTGCTATCTTAAATTTGCGCGTGAGAGATATATTTAGCATAGATTTAGTATAGAATACCACTGGCCACACAGACCTTGCTAATCCAAAACGAAGCCTGGTCAGGGACTTAACTTCTAGTAGAGATGTTCATAGCCGCTTATATACAAGGAAGTTGAAGGAAAATGATAGACAAGAAGACACGCTATCACTCACCACCCTCCGGTCCGTCCTCCGGCAATTCGCGGAACGTAGCATGAGAAAAGTTGGTAGACGCGAGAAGACTGATGAAGAGATGAGGGAGAGAGAGGGAGGAGAATTGACAGGAAAGTGTGTGGTTTTTGTAGTGGCATGCTTGTCTTACGATATGTCCTGTCATGGTTATAAAAAAACCAGTTTGGGCTTCTGGGTTAAGGGGATGGGAATGATACGTTGTTATACTCGTACTAATTTTATAATAGAGTTTTCTTTCATTTGTGTTTTGTTTGTTTTGTTTTAAACGCCCTTCGTTTTGCTGAGATGTCGGAGGATGTGGCGTGAGTGTGTGTGAGAAAAGATGGAATGACGAGAGACAGATCTATTATTGGACAGTTCATTGAAATATATAGTAACAATAGTACGATATGTCCATTGTGTGAACTGCAATATTTGAGAGAAGCTGTGAGCGTTGCCATATATTCAGCCGGTCCCAGACGTCACATAATGTTGATATCCCACTTTGAACAACTTTCTCCGAAGATTAATTTAGGGATACTCGTTTTACTATGACAGTTCCTGCTAATTAATCGTCATGATTACATAGCTAGCACAGGTAAACGTTTTGTTTGGTTTTTTTCTAAACCACGGTGGCAACGTTGAAGCAATTAAACCCAATTAACGAAGGACTTAAAATATTCAAAGGATTTAGTTTTAGAATGGCCTACATATGCCATATTACAAAAAAAAAAAAAAAACCCGAAGATGACTTTATATTGTTGCTCGATACTGTAACGTCAGCTTTTAGGAAAACATTGGGGAGAATGTCCGGAAGTCAAAGGGGTCCAACAGCTAAAAAATCAATATTATCCTTGTCTAAAACCCAGCCCTCCTCACCTTGTAGCCACGGGAAACTATATGGGACGATTTCTGTGTAGCTGCCGGAGGAGAGAGAGAGAGGACGATGAGAGAGAGAAGAGAAGAGAGAGAGAGAGAGGGAGAGAGCTGAGAGAAGAAGAGAGAGAGAGGAGATTCATTTGATATGTTCTATATCTCTCGGTGACTGCAAGGGTGCTTCTTCAGATGATATCCTGAATAATAGTGATAAGTTCATTATATTCCTCGAAGGATTAATTAAAGTCTATATGGTGGCTTAAACATGACAAAAACCAATCTGGTAGATCAGATGGCTCGAAGCGTCCCATTGATTTTACGGCCGCGGTCACTCTTATCAACTCTGGGGGAGGCACTTCGCTACAGGGCAGTTTTGCCTTTTGGCCTCCCTCACAAGCGCATAGAAAAGAAAGAAACAAATGCCCCGTGTGTCTAATACTTGCTCAATTTCGAACCTAATTAATATTGATTGATGTAATCAAATAAGAAACATAATCGTAATCATCAATAAAAATTATTGGAATACCATCCCACATCCACGCTGGGCTCTGTATTTCTGTCATGACTCCTTCCACTATACTGTGTAGATACTAAATAACGGCATGGGGACAATCTACATCAACTTCTTTAACCAAACATCTGCAGATTAAAGAAACTAAATCTGGTTCACTCTCACCCGGCGCCTTGCACCATCGATCCAGTGCTTCATCGATTACTGTAAACCGTGCCAACTACTCCATAATTTATATATCAATACTTTCCAGCAAACATTCTTCTATTTACTTCCGTCATAGGCAGTAGTCTCCGAATCCATAAAGGCAGCATACAAATTCGGTCACTATCTCCACAACATATCTCATGGGAAAAAATTTGGTCTACACAGATTGCTGATCCTTTCCTAACCGACCCTGCTCCTCACCTACCCATCGATTTATTTCTCATCTTCTCACTCTCTCTATCACTATTCTACAACATCTTGCCCTACTATAGCCAAGGAAACATTATCCCGCTGTGATTTATCACCACAGTCATATCTCGCCCCTTCCTTTTATAACTAGGGGGACTAATATACCTGTTTTCGCAGTCCTCCGAGGCACGCTTTCCTTCTCCCGATGCTATTCTATACATTTTGCATACAGCATTATGCACTACCATCACCTCCTATGCGGTATCTATTTGAGTGGACCTCAAATTTCTGAGGTGGAGATCTAAGCTTGTTTAATCATTACAGTTGTCGGGAATTTGCAATAATCACAATAGATAATGTAGGATAATGATTTAGGGATGCCATGTAAACATTTCTCAAATAGTCGGGCAGAGAACTAGGAGCGATATAAATGTTTTTAGGCCATTCGACCATCTACTTTATTAATTATCCCTAGTCTAAGTACAAAAGTATGTATAAACTATCTTTAACCCGTAAAGTGTGATAGGCCTCGACGGAAGGGCAGCGGTATTTAAACATGTGTAATAAGAGACAGCCTTCAAATACGGCATGGCCGAGTGCTTAGGAAATGTCTCCAAATTGTATGACACATAGATAAAAGTAGTAGTATCTCCCCAATACGCAAACGCCTCCACTCTTCCCCCCTTTGCTACCCATACCCCCCCCGAGAACCAAGCCCACCCCCCCCCCCCCCCCCCTTTCCCAAGAATCCCTCAAATTCGACCTTGTAGTTTTGTTATTATTGGGGTGACATTCCATGGGTTAAATATGAGTGTTCGGCATTAGCTTTAGGCAAGATGACCAGAACAAACCAAAAAAAGGTGTCCTCATCATATTGCTTGATATCCACAGCACCTGCGAATCATCTGCTTCATTAAATCTGCTTGCACACAGCTCTTTTTGAGACCACCTCTCACGCCTTGACTTTCGCATTTCTTCTGTCAAAAATGTTGCATCAGAGAGAGCTATGTTTAGGTAATTAGGGAACATTTGAATAGTTTTCATTGTGTACTGGAGACTAACAGGTTACGTAATTGTTAATGATTTGTAAATCAAATATCTAGTTCAAATACAATGTATCGATAGTGTGGATTTTTAAGCAATTTACCAGTAGAAATTTATCAGGATGATCTGAACAAGGCATACTTCGTAAGGTATATGGAACTTTAGTTAGTATATATATATATATAGTATATCTACCGGTAATAGATAGAGATATGGTGTGTGGGGGGGGGGGTATAATTCAGTATATATGTTAATACCAAAATATAGGTTTGAAGTAAATTTATAGCTGAATTTTATATTTCTGTTCCCATATCTTAATGTGCAGAAGGGCAAAGACGTAATAATACTGTATGTATGTCTATACTATTGAGAGACGCAGAACCAATTGGGATCGATAATATATAAAAATAGTTTTTCATCAATAAATGCATCCAGCAGTATGTTGCATATGGATATATACGAAGACATTTCAATAAACTATTGCCTCTCCGTTTGTCAAAAACGAACAGGCACAAACACCACAGATACCATCCGGCTCGTCACAAGTCGTTCCCCCCCCGCCAGCGCCAGCGTAAAGCACACGAACATTACCTACCGTCAGCGGGGGGGGGGTGATTGAGTGTGTGTGGATGTGTGTGTGTTTTCTGTAAGTGCTGAGTGCACCCCGTCAGCAGCAGATGGTCAGCGGTAGGCACACACAAAACACCAACACCAAAACGTGAAGTAACAACGACAAGGATGACACAATAGCACAGCCACACCACAATACACCACACGACAACACACAACTACAATTACGACACCACTTATTTATGGACAAGGTGAGAAGGAAAGCCTGCCAACTAGGGTTTATTTGGTTGTTTGTGCTTATTTGGATCTTTTTCTCATCGATCTCTGTGCGGCGCTGAGGCGCGCTGACAGACTGATGGAACAGTATGAAAAACTCCCTTTAAATTCATGCTGATCAGTGGTTTCCCTATGTTCATTGTACTATGATATCGAAGATTGAGTCATACAGTAGTGTCACCAGCTACTATTGCTGCAGGTTAAGTGTACTTCAAGATAAATCCGTTTTCAGATTTTGAAAGAACTCTAACATTCAATGAGATAAGGGCAATATTGATGATAAACGACTTATTGACATCACTGCAGAGAGAATGCATGATCTTGGGGCGCAGCTGCATGCAACTATTTGGGTTTGGAGGTATAGTTCCCCTGTAATTATTAACAAGGCGATCTGCAACGGGGGAGTGGCAGTCATTCCTAGTCGAGCCACAAGATTGATTGGGGCTTCTACTTGGCTCCGCACAATTAAGGTACTAATCAAGCTTCATCAAGAGCTATTGCATTCGTTCTCGAGATCATTTGCTGCACAACACCCACACACACAAGAGTAACACAACACACACACCACACACCCCCACCACACACACACACAAACAACACATCCACATACCACCCACACACACACATACACAAAACAGCACACACACAGAAAAGCAACAGCACGACTGACTACAATACTTATGAGCTCCAAAAAGATCTATCGGTAGTGAAAGCACCGGTACATACTACAATCACTCAGAACTGCAAGAAGAAGGAACGGAAACAGGTTAGTTATAGGCCAGATCAACAGGAGCAGATTCGGGGTGACTTAGTGTATGGAGGGTTCGTAACACCAGGGCAGTACCATAACGGTGATTAGAAGCGTTGGTGGCTGTGAGCAATGGAGAGCGATATGAAGTGTAACGCGTTGATTGACTCGGGGTAGCCTTGGGGCTGATGATTGACCAGGCTTCATATAGCGTCAGTATGGTCAAACGGGGACGAATGAAAAGGTGAATGTAGGCTACTGTGGTGAAATTATTAAAACGTAGCTTATCTTGCGTTGCCTGTTTTAAATGCGTTTGAGTGAATGGATGTATTTTGTCAATATGGTTTGGGAACTGGGATTACGATCCCGGCCACTATTGAGGCGGATGGGTGCGGAATAAACACTGACATTAGTTTTTGTTTGTTTTGTTGTTGTTTATGGGGTGTTGTTCGTTGCTATTGCTGTTGTTATGGGGGGGGGGGGAGACAATAGGACATATGCTCTGAAGGGTTGACTATATTTCGCCTACTAACGCAGTTTATTGGACAAGGTTAAGGATAATATACTTAACACACATATCCAAAACATTCTTTCTAAAGCAAGGATAACCGCATTCATTAATTTTTCAAACTATATATAGACAGCCTGAAAGAGCAGTAACTCGGGTATTCTTTTCCCAGCGCTTGTCCTCAGGTTCATGTCTTCGGAACTGTACCTAGGCAGTATACGATTAACCGTTTGCAATGGGCACTGTCTGGCGTTATTAGTGTCTGTTTGTCTGACGGCCCCCTATGAACCTATTATTACCGACAACCTGGCCTCAAACGCTTAAAACTGGGCACCGGTGGAGTACATGGAGCTGGAGGATAGGGCGTCAAACCTTAGAAATAGTGAAGACTAGGGGAGGGTAGGATGCTTCCCTGTGCCCGCTCACAAACATGAATATCTCAGCATCACAGCCCGCCTGCAAACATCCCTACCGAAAGACGAACATTTTGTTTAATACTCTGGTAAAAAAAGAGATAGAATGTTAAATTTTGAGATGATTTAGATTGTACCAGCTTGATGTATACAGTGGTGTGGTGTGGTGTGTGAATGCTAGTGTGGAGGCTCAACCAAAACAAAACTGAAGAGTGATGATGGATGATAAGATGATGAGGGTGGTGGTGATGATGGTGATGTTGGTGGTAGTGGGTGAAAGTGAGGTGTTTTTTTTAATGGAGAGATTTGTGTATATTTGTATATTTAATCTATTTGCTTATTATTCTTTTGATTTCCTCCGCTAGACGCTCCATGCAACACTGTAAAACAGATCCATCCAGCATGACTCCCGGATTCGAGATAAATTTGGCGCATTTTTTTCTGTAGAAATATTCCCTGGGCGCCAAGGCCGGTTGCCATCTAAAATTGCTGGCTCGGGTGGAAGGGACGACAGGAAAAAAATCGACACCTAATTGGTAGCAAAGGGTCTTAAAATCGTGAAGTTTGCTAATGGGCTGGAGAAAATGTCTTTAAAAACTCCAGCAATCTAATGGGGGCTAAGGCAGTAGAGAAGAAGGGGGTTTCGCGACCCCCTCCCCCCCACCCACCCCCCGCCGCCCCCCCTTTATGTCTTGTTGGCGGGGATGGAGGGTAGTTGGTATTGGAATTGTGCTCGATGGTCGATGATTATTGAAAGTAATTAGTAATTGATATAGGGAATAGTGGTGATGATGATGATAGGGATAGGAATAGGGGTGGTGATGATGATGATCTAGGGATAGTAATACTGGTGGTTATGATGATCTGGATTAGAAGAAATCGGGATAAGGTTTGCTGGCTGCGGCTGATGATACGGGTGATTAACTGATGATCAATAGTTACAAAGAAAGGATATAGAACAATCGTGATAATTTGCTGCTGTGCTGATGTGATGATAACTGCAGATAAATAGTACCAAAGAAGGAGATGACATAGTGGTGAGTAGGATTGATGATGATAATGATGATGATGTAATGGAAGGATGTGAACGATAGGTGGTAGAGATACTAATAATTGGATTGGGGGATGGGGGCAGGTGAAGGATAATTGTGATTATGAGTGAATAGATGGATAAGGATGATGTTAATGATGGAGATGATGGTGTAGTAGAGTTAGATAATAATGATGGGAATGGGGATAGGACTAGTGGTGATTAAAATGATGAGATGATATGATCAATGATGATGTTAACGATGGGGTAGAGAGTAATAATATTGATGGGTGATGGGACAGTAATAAGTTTGATTATGAGATGATGATGTTAGATGATGGTGGTAGAGATAAGTAATAACTGATGGGGATAGGGACTATAGTGGTGGTGATTAAGAAGATGATGTGAGTTAATGATGGTAGTAGAGGCTTAATAATATTAATAGGGATACGAATAGTGGTGATTATGATGATGCGAACGAAGATGATAATGATGATCTTAAGGGGAGATGGGGCTTTAATTTAATTGCTCTTTTAGCTATCTTTTTATTATGTTTCTAGTTTCCTCCCTCAGACCGCTCCATCAAATTTTTAAAAGAAACATCGCATTGGAGTCCCCCCGTATGGGGGGGGGTGGGGGTGGTCGTCTAGATCAATTTGTACATTTTTCGGTAGAAAAAATTCCGTCACGGCACTTCGGGTTCGTCCAACATGACAGGGCTCACGATCTGTTCGCACAGGGAAAAATCGACACGTAAAATAGTACGAAAGGTCTAAAAATATTGATTGAAGAAATGGGACGAAAGGTCTTAACAATCGACTAACTAATGGGGGCAAAACATCTTACACATCTGAAAACTAATGGGGCTAAAAACATGATGGAGAAAGTGGTCGGGCAGAAAACCCGGCCGCATCCCCCTTAATGATGATGGCTAGATTTAAATAATAATGATAATAATGCGAGTGGTGTGGAAGACTGCGGTCATATGCGATCTGCACTCAAACCTTCGTTGGGGACTGTCTCTAAGGTAATGTGAGTCACTTGGCTGCTTCACGGTCAACTTCACCAACACATAAGTACATTAAAAGCCACGAACATGCCCATATACGATTTCCGATGAGTCATATTGAGATTATATTTATTTGGTATATACAGTATGGTATGAAGGAGACAGAAGTCAAAACTGGTTTTAATAGGATCCGCCCCCCCCCCACCCCCACGCGCGCCGCAAGGGAAAAAAACAAACAAACCCCAAAAAACGAATAAAAATATAATAATAACTAATATAATAATAATATAACAAAAAAAATATATATATATATATAGATATTATCGATATATATATATATATAGTATAGAAATAAATAAATAAAATAATAAGTAAGTTGTAAGAGTGAAAAATAGCCCAAATTCAGGTACTTGAGAATCAATTACAGTACGAATAATGATGCTTGTCAGTTATCGTCTGTTGCGAAGTGGTCTGTGTGTTGTATTGTTTGCATTATACACGAATTCATGTTGTGTTATTATTGCTGAATGATTTTATGAGGCTGTCTTGTTTGGCATAGTTGGTGTAGTAGTGCTCTACAATATATGCACGATGGTGAAGGAAATCAGGGTTTTCTGTTATTTACTGTTTATACAGTTCACGTTTCATAAAGCGAGGTAGGTAGGGAAGGAGGGATGAGAAAGGATAATAAGAAAGTTTCTCAATAAGTAACGTGAAGCAAAGTTTTGAAAGGAAGTGGGTAGGAAGGTAAAAGAGGACGGGTTATCCACCTTGCTATTTTGATTACAATATTGTTGAAGGTTAAAGTTGAAGGGCGATAGACAGGTTGGGGAAGGAGGTGAGGGGTCTCTAAGAATGAATTTGTTCGTATGAAGAGAAGAAGAAAAGGTGGAAAGTAATGAGCAACAGTAGAAGAGAGTAAAAGGTGGAGGGTTTTGTCGCAGCTTTGCTATATTTATTAAAGTATTGATCAAGATATAAGACATATTATGAGAACCTTACGGAGTAATTGAGGCTAAAGTCAAGCCATGTTTCTGACCCAGTTACCGCCCAGCAGCAGAGGACGTGTAGTGGGTCACTCCCGCTGCTTTCTGCTCGCTCACGTGGACTCGCCTGTGATTGATGCTGTTGTTTCTAGTGGGTAACGATCGGCTCTCTGATGGTGATTAATGGGCGATTTGGCAAGTCAGTGGTTTGCTAGGGCGATTTCATAGATTGGGAACATGTTAGTTTGTCGAAGTACATGCTACGAAAATCTTCCTTACCTAGTGTGGTGTAGTCCTCTCTTAACCTGCTCACCTTCTCAGGTCTTCGAGGGACTTTTCTTTGTGTCACTTAATTTGGTTAACATTACACCATTTTACTGGGGGTGTGGAAACGCCCTCATGGGAATCAAATAATTAAAGTCCACATCGATTTCAATTACTCACTTCCACAATTTCTTCCTAAACTGAATAAAATAGTATTCTATTAGCCAGATTAAATGAAGAAAACGCGTTCCTGAGTATTGAGAGGATAAGTTTTATTAATATAATTTCAGTGTTGACACACCACACACCCACACACTGATAGCACCATATCGATCGCCATCTTCGTGGTGTTCCGTGTCGGACCTGACCTTCCAAACGTTTGTATGCCTCTTGTGTTGTTGTTGGTTGTTGTGGTTGTTACCCAAGATGCCTGGCCGCACAGCCCCAAGGCCCCGCGCCATCCCAAGGCCATAACCGAGCGGACCCCCACAGAACCACCTCCCTGCCGACCACAATAAAGCCTGGGTGGACCTGAAGCCACTCCATGGCGGGGAGCTTGAGGCAGGGTGCGGAAAACGCCCGGGAAACCAAGCCCCCCCCCCAAGGCGCCTGGGCACATCAGCAATTATGAGAAGAAAAGTTGAGGGCCAAGGGAAAAAAGTGATGCTTGGCTCTTCCAATCTTGGTAGATTGGGAGGTCAATCCACGGAAAAGACGCCGTCACTAGAGATCTAGAAACGATTATCAAGTTAAAGTGAACAGTCAGAGTAAGCTATGGTTATGGCAGAGATCGCCTCAGTTCTCACTCTGCTAGGGCCAGCCCATCACCACATGACTCGAACCCAATCCTCTCAGCCTCCGATAGGAACGGCCCTAGCAAAGGCCGCCGTTGGCGGGGGGGATAGCTCCCCTATTTCCCCTATTTCAGATGTAAGTAACTCAACAAGATACCGTAATTTTTGGCGACTTTAAGTTACCTGTGACCAAGTGGGGCGATACTCGTACTTCACACTCCGGACCATGACTTGTATACGAAATTGCACGAGAGTTAGCTTTAATCAATTTGTTCGGAATGCCGACCCGTGGTAATAACGTTCTGGAACATGGTACTTGCAACAAAAGAAGGAATGATAGAGAATTTGAATGTTGGTGATGAATTCCGTACCAGCGACCATAGTACGATCAACTTTCACTTTAAAGTTTTCCTACGTTAATGAACCAAATAGTAGCATCGAAAAAGTCCATAATTTCAAGAAAGAACAATTCCATAAACTTAGAGCTATGTTTAAAGAAACTGGAGGGAGCTTTTTAATTAACCATAACGAAATAACTACATTTGGGAAAAGGGGTTTTTTATCACGAAACAACTTCACTAAACGCAGTGCAAGACTGCATACCATCGAAAATACGGCTGTCCAGGCCATAATAACAAGCCCAACTGGTGGGATAAAGATATTTCAAACTGCCTGCTTGCTAAAAAATTTGCTAATCTGATCGCTTAAACTCCTCACAAAATGACGAAGAACGGGTGTGAAATTTGTAGAGCTACGACGCAAAGCCAAAAAGTTAATTAAGCAAAGTAAAAAGACCTTAGAGGGACACATTGCGAATCAAAGTAAAACAAACCCGAAAGCATTCTATAGTTATATCAGAAAGAAAAAAAAAGTAGTTACCTCAACTGGTGGGACGTTAGTCGATGAAAAAGGAGAATACCACAAAGACGAAGTACAAATGAGTAATGCCCTTCAATACCTTCTTAGCATCAGTTTTTACACCAGAAGACCTCAGTGATATCCCTACACCATCGCCGATTCAGATTGATTATTCAGATGTTATTAGCAATATCACCGTTACAGAGAGGCGAAGTATGGAATTGTTTGCATAAAACTCAAGGTAAATAAAACCGCCAGGAGCTGATACAATCTCCCTTAGCTGTTCTAAAGGAAGGCTCAGAATGAGCTCTCCAAACCACTGACCTACTATTCAATAAATCCTTGCAGTCTGGAACCTATGCCTGATCAGGGGGAGCTAGCAAACGTAACACCGATATTCAAAAAAGGCAGCAAATCCCTACCCAGTAAACATCGTCCAATTAGCTTAACATCAGTTGTATGTAAAATGCTAGAAACGGTCATTACGAGGACAGACTCGTAACTCACGTAGAGGAACATAACATACTTCAAGATACTCAAACACGGCTTTTCGGAAAAACGTTCCTGTGTAACAAAACCTCTTAGACTTCTTCCACGATATCCTCCCCTCTACGATGGGAGTAAAGCTGTAGATATTATATACCTTGATTTTCAAAAGTCGTTTGCCAAAGTTCCCCACAAACGTTAAGTGATAAAAATAAAAGCGCATGGAATACACGACGGTGTGTTGAAATGGATAGAAAATTGGCTCAGCAACAGACAAGCAAAGGGTAGTCCTCAACGGGAAGGCATCCAAAGGGCCCAATTGTAAGTAGCGGGGTTACCCAGGGATCGGTACTAGGACCATTTCTCTTTAGAATCTTACCACTCAACGACATCGATTGAGGGTCTCACCTGCCACCATCTCAAAATTTGCTGACGACTACAAAAATTGCAAATAGCGTACTCTCAAAAGAACAGGTTGACGGCGATGAAACACAATCTAGATAACTTGTCATGGTTGGGCCCAAATTTGGAAAATGAGGTTCAATGACCGATAAATGTAACGTACTACATGTCAGGATACCCTCAATGAGAAAGCAAACTATTCTGTGAAGGGCCCTCAGCTTAAGAATGTAAACAGAGCAACTGATCTGGGAAGTAACAATATCGCGTACCCCTAAAACCGCCCGTCAACAATGTTCAGAAGTTGTTAAGCAGGCAAACAAACTACAAACATGTTGGGCTGGGGGGCCCCTGTTTATAGGCAGGTCATTGGAGCATAAATCCCAAAGAAGTTATCCTAACCCTTTCCAATTCCTTAGTCCGCCCTCTTCTGGAATACTGCGTTCAATCCTGGTGCCCTTATTACCCATAAGATATAATCAAGCTAGACACCGAGTTCAACGTAGAGTTACCAATACTGATACCTAGCCGTTAAAGAAAAAAACCCTACGAAGAGCGTCTTCGAGAATTAAATTATCTATTTCCTTTAACCCAGAGCAGATTTAAAGAGGCGACTTAATTCACGTGTATTTCAAAATCATCAAAGGCATCGACAATATGAACTGTCGTAAGTACTTCACTATCGACCAATCTAATTAACAACGCGGGGGGGGAACCGGTTGCAAAACTTATTGGTAAGTCTTTTAAATCGCACGAATCTACGAATTTCTTCTTCAATTTCGGGCTGTCAACTTGGGGAAGGGGCTTCCCCGAGACGTTATAGACATGCTAGCACCGGTGATTCAGTTTAAATTCCGCCTAGACAAACTATCTCGCAGCAAACCCGCGACTGACTGCGTTTGTAAATGATTCACTTTATCCCTCCCCGCAGTTACAAAACCCATATGTCCCCTACTAACTTACCTAGTCCTGCACCGTTAGTGGCAGGGCAGTCGCGCCTCTGCCAATGTTCCAGTACCCACTCTAAACCACTGCTTGAACACTTGTTCCTCTGGGATTTGGAGGACACGCAACCTAGAAGGGTCACTATGACCTGGTGTTGCTTGATTTCCTTTGTTACTCCTTTGTACTCCCTTCGGGGTCGGGCACCCGCCCCGCATCCGTTTGTTGTACCATTGGGTCTGTACAACAATTGTAACCGTTTTTACCAGAACATCTGATAACGTACCTTCTACTGTTTTGGAGCGGCAAGATATCTTAACTTAAGGGGAGGTAGTCGTTTGTCCATAGACCTCAACTCAAGCTTAAAAAATGACACCTCCTTTGACCCCTTTCCAGATAAATCTGGAAATTTGTTAGAAAACTGTCCAGGCCGAAGGCCGGTGCCTACTTAACTTACTAGGCTCGCTATCGCTCGCCAAGGAAAAGAGTGACACCTATATGGCCCGAAAGATCTTAACATTGAGCATAAATGGGGCGAAAAGTTCTTAAACTCGCCAAAACTAATGGGCGAGAACGTGTTGAAATCTCAACGCAATGTGTCTAACTCATGATAGGAAAAAGGGGTCCAGAAAAAAAAATCGCAAGTGGAATTCTTCCCCTTAACATCTCCCGACCCTCCTTTGCTTACAAATAATATATGATTAATTTTAATTGACAATGGTATTTTAATTTCGCATTTGGACTGTAGGTTTTTATCAGACTACTGTACTTGCGGTCCTGGTCTTCTTGGTGTTGGCCCCCCATGTTCCACAGGTGTTGTTTTACTGCAAAACAAACATTAGGCTCCTTCAACCGTATAATCACCACACGACACTACTCTGAGGTACTCACTTTGAGCATTAATGCCAACAAATCGGTATTAAAACTGATGCAGTGGTAACATATATTAACCATGATTGACACGTGGTAACATAAATCACATTATAAATATAGGGATATGCGTTTCGAATTGGGCCAAAAAAAAAAAAAAATAAAAAATTGCAGACATATATCGGAAACATTTACATGTGAACTAAACATTAACAATGTAACAACTGCCTGGTATAATAACTTACTTTCAAATGTAGAGTTAATGATAACAATGTTGAAGTTTTTTAATGTGGACATTTAATAAGTACGTAAGATATTTTTCTTTCCTGATATCAATGAACAAGGTTGGATATCGGTCAACAAATGTGAAAATAATGCGTAAAACTATTTGTCCTTTTCCTGGAATGGTCCTTAAACCTTTCAGAATTATCATGTAGAAATCAAGTAGAATATAATTCACGGCGAATAACATCATTTCCATTTAAATGTAATGCTTATAATTGCATGGGACAATAAGCTGCATGCTTTAAGGGGGAGGGTTTATTTAGTGGTGTTACTTCTTTGTTCTTATTATGTGGTTTAGTACCTTCCCGACCTCCATCAAGTATCTAAAAAATCACCAAGATCCCCTGCTAGATAACTGTGTGACCTTTCTGTAGGAAATAGAAAATGCACCGGCCTACGCTGCCTCTAAAGGACCGAAAGGTCTAAACTGACAAAGAAACATGGAGCGAAAACTCTTAAATCGCCGGACGGTCGTAAAAATGTTGAAAAACTAAAAGGGGCTAATACAGAGGGAAATAATGGGGGGGAGCGAACCAAAAAAAATTCTATTCCCCCCTTAATGAAAATGTACGATTCTATAAATTACAGCGCCCTGGAGAGACCTATAATTATTCACATAGGGGGGGACGGTCGGGACAAGGTGGCCTACGGTAATGCATAGCCTCTACATAATTATGGTTCTCGAGAGTGACGACATAACCTAGCAGTTAAGGGGGGGAGGGCGAGTATTAGTTGTCTATTTATATATGTATATTACTGTATTTATATGATGTGCGTTCTCGCTAGGGACCTCAATAGGCTTAGACAAATTACCCCCAAGAAACCCCTCGAGATAAAGTGTACATTTGCTATACGTGAAAAAATGGGGTCGGTTAGAAAGCCGGCTCTCCTAAAATTACCAGGCTCGAATGAATAATCGACACCTAAATGCCACGAAAGGTCCGAAATATGACAAATCAATGTGGTGAAAGGTCTCAAAATAGCAACTATGAGCAAGTCGTAAAATCTAAAGGACGAATGAGGTTAAACAATGAAACATGAAGGGAGAAGGAGAGACCAGAAAAAACCTATCCCGGTAAATGCTAACATCAATAACCGACAGCCACTACATACATCAGCTCACTCTCCGCGCACAACAACGCTCCCACACACCACCGACGCCCCTCAAACACTCGCCCAGCCCCACCACTCTGCACACAACACGACAAGCAACACACGCGACCCGCACCTACTCTACCCTCACCACCACTGCTCCCACACCACTTCCCCTCACCACCACGTCCCCACCACCCTCTCCCCTCACACCACGATCCCCTCACCACCACTCTCCCTCAGTTGTATGATAAATGCTAGAAAGGGTCATACGAGAGAGAATCGTAAATCACTTAGAGGAAAATCACATACTTAAAGATACTCAACACGGGCTTTCGTAAAACACGTTCCTGTTTAACAAACCTCTTAGACTTCTTCAACGATATCCCTCAACCTCTACGATGAGAGTAAAGCTGTAGATATTATATACCTTGATTTTCAAAAAGGCCTTTGACAAAGTTCCCCACAAACGTTTACTGCTAACACTTAAAGCGCCTGGACTAAAATTTGACGGTGTGTTGAAATGGATAGCATAATGGCTCAGCAACAGAAAGCAAGGGCTATAGTCATAAACGGTAAGGCATCTTAATGGACCAATGTAAGTAGCGGGGGACCCCAGGGATCGGTACTCGGACCTAATGTCTTTCTAATTTACATCACCGACATAGATGAGGGTATCACCTGCACAATCTCAAAATTTGCTGACGATACAAAAATTGCAACTAGCGTTTACTCTCAAAAGAACAAGTTGACGATATGCAACACAATCTAGATAACTTGTCATGTTGGGCCCAAATTTGGCAATATGAGTTTCAATGCGGATAAATGTAACGTACCCATGTCGGATACCTAAACGAGGAACGCAAACTATTCGACGAAATGGCAACTCAGTCTAAGAATATGTAAACAGGAAAACTGATCTGGGAGTAACAATATAGCCAAGTAACCTAAAAACCGAGTCCAAAAGCACTGTTCAGCCGTTGTTAAGCAGGCAACCAAAAATAATTGGCTTTATAGGCAGGTCATTTGAGCATAAATCCAAAGAAGGTATCCTAACCCTTTACATTCCCGTAGTCCGCCCTCTTCTGGCAGACTGCGTTTCAATCCTGGTGCCCTTATTACCAAAAAAAGATATAAACAAGCTAGAACGAGTTCAACGTAGAAGGTCGCCAAAATGATACCTAGCCTAAAGAACAAACCATACGAACTTCTTAGATAATTAAATCTATTTCCTTTAACCCAGCGCAGATTAAGAGGCGACTTAATCCAAGTGTTCAAAATCATCAAAGGCATCGACAAAATGAACTGTAGTAAGTACTTCCCTATCGACCAACCTAATTCCACGCGGGGAAACGGGTGCAAAATTATTGGTAAATCTTTTAACTCGCACGAAGCTAAGAATTTCTTCTTCAATCGAGTTGTCAACTTGTGGAATGGAGTTCCCCGAGATGCTATAGACTGTAGCACCGTTGATTCATTTAAATTCCGCCTAGACAAATATCTCGCATCAAACCCGCGACTGACTGCGTTTGTAAATGAATAACTTTATCCTCCCCTCAGTTACTAACAACTGTTCCCTACTAACTTCCTAATCCTGCCACATTAGTGGCAGGGCAGTAGTGCCCTTTCCAATGTTCCCTTACCCACTCTAAACCACTGTTTGGACACTTGATCCTCAGGGTTGGTTTGGAGGACAAGCAAAGCCTAGAAGGGTCTTAGGACATGTTGGTTGCTTGAAATTCGTTTCGTTTGTTACTCTTCTCCACCAGGCCATATCCCATCAGGAACATCACCTCCTTCCTCAGGGCCTCCCGCTTCTTCCATGGACTGGCCGGCGGTAGGGATGCTGCTTGATGGGACGAGCCCCACGGCGACCAACACCACATCATGCCTCAAACCAGAGGCGCACTGCCGGGGAAGGGGTGGAACATCGCCAAACAGCTGTGGAAACTCCTTAACACGCAGGGATTCCAAGGGTCACCACTCTGGTTCAGGCGGCAAGGGCTGGGAATTTTTTTAGATAGAGGGTTAAGAAAACAAGAAATCGATAGTTCCTGCAATTTCGTGTCCGAGGGCAAAGATAATTCTTTTCTCTTCATCCGCAATAAAACCGAGTTTTGGCTACATCCACGTTTCCAATTACAGGGGCATCAAGTGCCAGGATCTCTTACAAAGTATGGCTTGTGATCCAGGTTCAGCACATGTATTAGTTCCTCTCTGCCTTTCGGTCTGTTCAGGAGTTTTCAGGGGACCTAATAATTACATTACTGGTCTTTCGTTTTAGTCAACATACAGGACCATGAAGACTTCCTTTGTAAAGGTGTCTTTAGGTGATTGGCCCATGAAAGGCTTAACACAACGATCACCTGGCCTTCAACTCTTCTTCTTCTCTGGCTTATACACTCTCTGGCAACAGCTTTCCTGTCAAAATTGTCTTTCATTGTTACTTGAGAAACACCCTTTCAGGTTTTTTCATTGCATGTTCTATAAGCAGTTTTTTTAATCTTTTGTCTAACACTGATGAACATAGGTAAGAAGAGGTTTACTGGAAGGTGTATCTAACCAAGTTTCTTTAGAACTTTAAGAGGACCTCTAACCTCATGACCATACACCAACTCAAAGGTGAAAACCAAGAGCATCTTGTACACTACTCATTACGCATACAACACAAAATTATACTTCATCCCAATCTGCATTATTTTGCTCGCAATACTTTGTCAACATTGACTTGAGAGTTTGATGTAGGCGTTCTAATGCACCTTGGTACTCTGGTCTACAGTCTGTGTAATGGTACTAAAGGGCGCACTCAACTCATCCATAGTTTGTTTAAAAGTTTGGAAGTGAAATTGCTACCTAGGTCAGATTGGACAATACGAGGAATTCCATACTGAGTGAAGAATTTACTAAGGGCTTTCACGATATTCTTGGAAGTTATTCGCCTCAATGGAAAAACCTCTGGATACCTAGTGGTAGAACACATAACCGTTAGCAAATACTCATTTCCACTGCGTGTTTTAGGCAAGGGACCAACACAATCAATGATTACTTTACTGAAAGGTTCCTCTGTCACTGGAATTGGATTTAATGGTGCAGGTTTTATTGGCTGATTTGGTTTTCCAGCCATTTGGCACCCATGACATGTTTTACAGTAGTAGGCAACAGATTGCTTCATTTTAGGCCAGAAGTCGTCCTTGGAGATTTTGGTATACGTTTTGTTAACACCTAAATGTCCACCACTGAGGTCATGACCCACTGATATGATAAGAGATCTGAACATAGTAGGTATAACCACTTGGTGGTATTCTTGCCAAGTTTCATTAGCTGGTACTTTAGGAGGTTTGTATTTTCTCATTAGGATACCGTTCCTCACATAAAAGCATGCATTTGGAAGAGTTCACTAACTCAGAATCCTCGACAGCCTTGTCAAAGAATGGTGCTAACTCAGAGTCTTTTACCTGGGCTTCTTTAAGAGTGTTAGAATCAATTGGTACGTTACTTAGTTCCTCTGGAGAAGCTAACACCTGAGAAGGGTCATTATCAGAAAATAGGTGTGAGAGATCAACATCCACAGAATTAGTGCTATCATTACTGTCATTCTGTTGAGCTGCCATGCTCCTAGTCATTACACAAGAAGGGAACAAATAAGGATAGTCCTTTTCCAGCTGTTCTGTGTTATTACATAAAGAGGGAGACAAAACTACAATGGGGTCAGGTACAACTTTTCCACCTGCAATATCATTCCCTAACAGAAAGTTCACTCCTTTCACAGGTAGTGACTCTTGAACTCCTACAGTGAAGTGCCCACTAGCTAACTCAGTATTCAAATAAACCTTAGCCAGAGGAACAGTAATACACCCACTAACTCCATTGATCAGAACACTCTGGGCCAAATAACAGTCCTCCAAATCAGGCACCACACCTGTTAACATGGGGAGATTGTAGGCACCAATCGATCAGGGCTAGACCCAGGTGAGGTTATAGGCATGTGATAAAGAGTCGCTGGAACTCCTGTTTCATTTGCTTGGCCTCTCTTACTGATTTTCTTTGTGCCTCATTTACACTGAGAGCAATCCAGCTAGCTCTCACAAACACCTCCTCCTCCTATCCACTTCACTAAACTAAACATGCACACCACACTTCATTCCTCCACACCAAATTTTTTTTTTTTTTTTATGAATTGTAGCCCAGCCTCGGAGTCCCCAGGGGGGGGGGGGGGGACCATAAATGCCCCCTCACCCCACCGACCATCCCCTGACGACCCCACACAATTACCTGGACCTCGGCCTGTTACTCTTTCTATTAATTTCTGCAACATTCGCGGACTTTCCTCTAACTTTCACTCTGTTGAGCACCATCTCTCCTCCTACAAACCTGATCTTCTCTTCCTCACCGAAACTCAGGTGTCTGTAGCAACTTCCAGCAACCCCTTCTCTGTATCCTCCTACTTTCTCTATCCTAGTTTCAAAGCCAAAGGCGGATGTTGTGCATATGTGCACAACAAACTCACTTGCTCTCGTGTTCCCGATTTCGACTCCTCTGAATTCTCAACTTTATGGCTCAAACTTTCCTGTCATTCTCTTACTAAATATTTCTGTGCTGTCTATCTTTCCCCTAACTCTACCAACTTTCCGAAATTCTTTGACTATCTAAACTCTACAGTGGAACACATTCTATCCATTTCTCCTTTCTCAGAAATCTCCATCTTAGGAGATTTCAACGTTCACCACCGCCATTGGCTCTCCTCTCACACTACTGATCCACCTGGTGAACAAGCCTACGTCTTTTCTATCCTAAATGACCTAGAGCAGTTAGTTCAGCAACCCACCCGTATCCCGGATCGCATCGGAGATCGGCCCAACATTCTTGACTTGTTTCTAACTTCTAACCCTTCTTCTTATACTGTCGATCTTTTCTCTCCTCTGGGCTCCTCCGACCATAAACTTATCTCTGTCACCTGTCCTATCTCTCCAGTACAGCCACCCGATCCTCCTAGCCGGCGATGCTTGTGGCACTTTGGCGCTGCCGACTGGGAGGCTCTTCGGCAGTACTTCTTTGATTTCCCATGGAATGATTTCTGCTTCCATGGCCGAGGACCCTCGGAGAGTGCTGAACTCATTACCGAGGTAATCCTATCGGGCATGGAAGCATACATTCCATTCTCTTTCTCTCAGACTAATGCTAAAAAATCTTGGTTTACTCACGCCTGTTCTACTGCTGTCCGCAATAAGGAGGAAGCATTCAAACGGTACCGACGCCTTAAAACTCAAGACTCTCATTCTTCATATGTTTCTGCCCGGAATCAAGCCAAATCTGTTCTTCGACTTGCCAAACACTCTTTCATCAATAATAAATGCACTGAACTATCCAACTCTAGCTCTTCCCAAGCTTTCTGGCATCTAGCCAAAAACCTCTCCAACAATTTCTCTTCCTCATCTTTCCCTCCCCTTTCCCACTCTGATGGCACAACCATCACATCTTCCTCTGACAAAGCTAAACTCTTCGCTCAAACTTTTGCTAGAAACTCCACCTTGGATGATTCCGGTGCTATTCCTCCCTCTCCGCCCTCCTCTCTCTTACTTATGCCTAATATCCTAATCTCTTCTAAAGATGTACTTTCTACCCTCTCTGGGCTTAACACTAATAAGGCGTACGGTCCGGACGGTGTTCCTCCTGTTGTTCTCAAAAACTGTGCTTCCGTGCTGACTCCCTGCTGACTCCCTGCCTAGGCAAACTCTTTCGTCTCTGTCTATCCTCTAACGTCTTCCCTTCATGCTGGAAGTTTGCTCACATTCAACCTGTCCCAAAGAAGGGTGACCGCTCTCAACCCTCCAACTATCGTCCAATTGCTCTTATCTCTTGTCTTTCTAAAGTTTTTGAAACTATTCTTGCTTCCAAATTTCTTAAGCATTTCTCTTCTCATAATCTGCTCTCAGATCGCCAGTATGGCTTCCTTAAGGTTCGCTCTACTGGTGATCTTCTTTCATATCTTACTAACTCTTGGTCATCCTCCTTTCGGGACTTCGGTGAGACTTTTTCTATTGCACTAGACATATCGAAAGCCTTCGATAGAGTCTGGCATAAATCTTTAATTTCTAAACTACCCTCCTTCGGTTTCTATCCCTTCATCTGTGCCTTTGTCTCTAATTTCCTTTCCGGCCGTTCCATAGCCGCGGTTGTGGACGGCCATTGTTCACTTCCTCACCCTATAAACTCCGGTGTTCCTCAGGGCTCTGTCCTATCTCCTATTCTCTTTCTAATTTTTATAAATGATCTCCTTAACTGTACCTTAATTCCCATCCATTCATACGCAGACGACTCAACCTTACACTACTCCATTAGTTTTTCAGAACGCCCCAGCCAGCAATCCCTCAACGACAAACGTAATGAAGCCATAGAACTCTTAAATTCTGATCTAAATACTATTTCCAATTGGGGCAGAGAAAACCTTGTTAACTTTAATTCTTCCAAAACCCAATTTCTCCATCTATCTACCCGTCAGGATCTCCCAGCGGACTATCCCTTATTCTTCAACAATACAAAAATCAACCCTTCATCTTCTCTCAATATTCTTGATGTCTCTTTTTCTTCTGCTCTCATTTGGAAGGACCATATTACCAGTCTTGCTAAGGCAGCCTCCCAGAAGCTGGGTGTGCTCAACCGCCTTAGGGGGTTCTTTTCCCCTGCACAGCTTCTTGCTCTGTACAGGGGCATAGTGTGCCCTTGTATTGAGCATTGTTCACATGTGTGGGGAGGTTCCTCTCACACTGCTCTCCTAGACAAAGTTGAAAGGAAGGCCTTTCGTATCATTAACTCCCGTCCACTCACCAACTCTCTGCAATCTCTCTCTCTCCGCCGCAATGTTGCATCTCTCTCGCTATTCTATCGCTACTATAATAATCAGTGTTCCTCAGAGCTATCCCAGTGCATACCACCTCCTTTACGTAGGGCACGTGGTACCCGTCTTGCAACTCAATCCCACCCCTACTCTGTGCAACTCTCCAACCCAAGAGTGAAACGTTACTCTCAAACTTTCTTCTACTCAACAGCTGAGCTCTGGAACTCTCTCCCAGAATCAGTCTTTCCCTCTTCCTATGACTTAAATTGCTTCAAACTCCGTATGTCCAGGCATTTTGGCTCGAACGTCCCTTGATTTTGGCCCTGTCACTCTTTCAACTATGGGGGAGGCACTCGCTATAGGCAGTTATGCCTTTTGCCTCCCTCAATCACATAGAAAAAAAAAAAAAAAAAAAAAAATGAGAGGCTCCTGTGTCCCTAAGTACTTGAATAGGATATTTAGTGGAAGTGTCAGAAAAAGAAACTGTTCCTATAGAACGAAAGGGTTGAAACTGATCAACAGAACAGCTAGGAAGGTCACTACCAGCTAGAACACTGTCTTGAGTCTCTGTGAGGTTATTAGGACAGGCACTCAAAACAGTCAGTTTAGAAGTTTGGTTAGAACTAGAAGTAGCTGGTTCACTGGTAGGCAAGTTAGAAGGAATGCTAGAAGTAGTCAGAACTTGTTTTGGGCGTCTTTCCCTGCCTTTAAGCTTAGGACAGTCCCTAATGTGATGACCGGTTTGTTTACAATAAGCACAAATCAAAGTAGGTTTGGATGAGTTTGGGGTTTTACCTGGTTCAGTCTTACCAGATACAGTGCTCCCAGAAGTAACCTTAGTAGATGGCTGGGAGCCACCAGAACCATTCCCATCACCTGTTACACGAGTTCCACCACCACCTCGGAAACTGCCGCTAGAGACACTAGTACTCCTAGACGAGTCAGTCCCCTTCTGCTTCTGCCTGAAAAAAGAGTCACCATGAGTCAACCTGTAATTTTCAGCCAAAGTGGCTGCCTTGTTTACATTAGTAACTTCTCTCTTGTAGATACAATTTCAAGGAATATGGAACTTTGCGGAGAATTTCTTCTAACACAACCAGCTGACAGAGTTGTTCAAAAGTAGTTACTTTACTGGCCCTCAACCATGCATTAAAGTGCCTTTCCTTTTCTTTGACAAACTCCAGATAGGTTTGTTTCTCTTCCTTCTTTAGATTACAGAAATTCTGTCTATAGGTTTCAGGAACCTGGTCATAAGCCTCCAAGATAGTATTTTTTAGATCATCATAAGGTATGCTATCACTAGGGAGATTAGCGTAAATCAACTTCGCTTTACCTATGAAAGCGATTTGGGAAAAGAAACTCCACTGGTCTTTTGGCCATTTAAGCTGGTTTGCGACACGCTCAAAGAGATTGAAGATATTCTCAACATCTGTTTCATCAAATTTTGGCATAAATTTTAATTGATTTCCTAGATCAGAGAAAGATTTCTTTGTATTCACTTCTCTGTCTTTCACACTTTCTTCACTCTTCAGTCTCAATACTTCAAGTTCATGTAATCTCTCTTGCTCTTTTTGAGCATTTTCTTGGGCTTTCATCCCTCTTTCATGCTCTCTCTGTTTTTCGGCATTCTCTCTTTGATACTCCCTCTGTCTTGCTGCCTCCTCTAATTCCATCTTTTTAATCATAAGCAATGATTCGCTACCTCCATCACCATCGCACAAACTATAGGCTTCAAGTGGTAGCAACTCATCAATTACCAATTTATCGATCACACGCTTCTTTACCTCAGCCTTAGTCATACTGGATTTGTGAGTAACTCCATATCTGACGGCTAATGCAATCCAATCGGTTTTCTTTAACTGGGAAACAGCCAAGGTGCTCAAAGAAGGTTTCTCAACAAACTCATCGATATTAAAATCCATATTGAAATCTAAACAGAGCAAACAGTCTTAGAAGAGGAGATGTTCAAGAGTGCACAAAACAAAGAAAATGATTCACACCAAAACAGGACTCACAAAATCATAAATATTCACAGTTGACCACTAATAAAATAATTAACTGTTGTATAAGAGCAAAAAGGTAATCCCGGACAGGCCCCCATATAATGTTACGGACTATGGCTCAAACCCACAACACCATGAATAAATGATTAACTCCAATGAAAAGGCAACACAACTTATCACCGTGGTATTATAAGAATGGAAGTTAACCACCCAAAACTAGACTGCAAGGTTAATATTATCCTCCAGCGAAACCCTACTATTATATTACCCTATTGCTATACAACAAGTCAATCAGAGTCATATAATTGATATTATTAAGTTTACGTTAAATGTCAGTAGAATAATTTATGCTTTCGTAAATCCTTTAGGATTTATATGTAAGGAACCACAAAAATAGTTAAGGTATTTAAATCTTTAAGTTAATTTGAAAGTGAAAGATAGTACATGAAAATAAATAAGGTAGGTATGGATGAAAAGATAATTTAAAAGTATGGATATTATTTACATATACTGTACTGTAAATTACACTTTATACATCTATCCTTACATTCACACAATACAACATAATCATACAATACAAAATAATAATACTTATCTATAGAGAGATAGTTATACAAGGCAGGACAAACTCAGGATGACCCATGGTGAGGTCTTGGCGAAGCAGAGGCGTGAGGAGAACTGACGTTTCTCAAATCCTATATTCTATAGAGTCCTTGCATGGTCAGTAAAGTTAACGTACTGGACTAAAATACAACTACTCGCTCTCCAATCAAACTACTTAACTCAACTAATAATTATATAGAATACTTCATTAAAATATATAAATGAAGAGTAAAACATTAAATCACAAATTATATAAAGACTAATCATACGTCTGCCAGAGCGATGCTTAAACCCTTACACCCCGGAAGGGCTCTTTAACGCCCATAAAAACCTCGGCCCGCGCAACCCGGAAGGGCTCTTGAACGCCCATTGCTTGCGTGAGTGCTTTCGAATACCGCGCGTAAATTTTTGGTATCGTGGGAGGGTAGGTGGCGCCACCAGATGTAAACTACGCCACAGCATCAGTATCTACCCCGACGCCATCTTGGATAGTACGCCAAATAGTGATTCCGCTGTGTCCGATACCGTGCTTCCTACGACGCCCGTGCTAGTTCGTCGCGCCTTACCCCGACGCCATCGCCTAAATGTGTTATCTCCCGGAGGTATTGAGACGACATTGAGACTTTATGAGCGTGCTGATGCCAAGCATAATGTTGATGATGAAGGCAGTGATCACTCCAGTAATTATAAGTCGAGTGATTATGGCGATGAGAGTGACAAAGAAGAGCAATTCCTGGGATTTGCGAGAGAACATGAGAGTGATGAGAGTGATGAAGGTGATGTACCAGCTTTCGAGGAAGCTGTTTTACCTCAAGATGGTGAACTTGAGAGAGTGAGTGAGTGGGAGAGTTCAAGATCACTCTCCAAGTTTCGCATGAGTGACACGACTCCAAGCCCTTCGCCAGCTAAATCACCTTTCAAGCTACACTTATATAAGAAGCAAATACTTGAAAAGGCGGCCGCGGCAGCTAGGGAACGAGCCAAAATACTTGGTGAGGATGAGGCTGTGAGTGAGGGTGAGCGTGGTGACTCTTCTCGCCCGCCATTGTCTCCCTTATCTACCCACGCCACCCAAGATGACCCGGATGACCCGGGTGCCCCGCATTCTTCCCCACCACCCCCACCACTGCCAAGGGTTGAGGACCCCCCACTTTCGGCCTATTTGCCTCCTAGGTCCCCCGACAGGAGACATACTGCTGCCGAAAAGGGGAAAGGCAGCAAATATGCCAAAAAAGGAAAGACAAGTAAGCGAGTTTTGTTTGAGGCTCCCGCGGCGTCCACCCCTGCCCGCCCCAGCCATACGCCCCCGCAACTTTCCCCACGGTCCTACCCACCTCTCCAGCCGTCAACATATGTTCCTGACGAAGTCTTTGAGCTCACATCACCAATACCTGGGCCTAGTGACAGTGAATCATTGCTTTCTGTCACTCGTCGCAGGCCAAGGAGCCCAGGACCTCGGGGGGACACAGCCTCACCTGCCACTCCTTCCCCACCTTGCCCACCCGCACGCCGCCCACGCATCACTCGTTCCCCGCCAGATTATGTGGGGGCCACTGATGATGAAGGGCACCTCTCTGAAGACTCTGGCCATGATTACATAGGTCCACCGTCAGGGCAAGATGACCACTCTGACGATGACTATATGGACATCGACGACCCTCGACCCATCCGCTTGGCCCGGCGTCGTGCTAGCCGCCGCCCTGGCCGATGCCCTCGCCGCCCTAGGGCGCGCGCCTCCCGAGTTGGCCGTGGGCGTCCTGGGCCACCGGCTGGAGCTCCTCGTCAGCGTAGACAAGACCCATTTTACATTTTTCAGTGGCAAGACGTAGTTGATGGGGATGGATACAACCCTGATGTGCCAACTTTTGATGAGGTATTGGAGGGTTCAGGCATTACCCCCAATTTTCCTGCAGGCCCCAATGCTCCACCACACAAACTATTTGAGGCCTTCTTTGATGAGGAGGTGGTAGGGTATGTTGTCAAAGAGACAAATAAGCAGCACCAATTCCAGGTCCACTTTTTGGGCAAGGTGACCAAGGGCCACATGAGGCAGTGGACCCCAGTGACTCATAAAGAGTTCATGGTGTTCCTGGCACTCACCATGCTAATGCCTCATGTCAAGAAGCATAGGTTGCCTGACTATTGGATCACCAATGATCTCATATCCACCCATGCCTTCGGGAAATATATGTCTCGCGACCGGTGCCTTGATATCCTCGCAGCATCCACCTCCCAGACAAGCTGTGGAAGATTAGGACGTTGTACGAGATGATGCGAGAACGCTTCACCTCCTACTTCAAACCCTTCCGCAAGGTCGTCATTGATGAGTCTCTTGTGCTGTTCCGGGGAAAACTCAGCTTCCGGCAGTACATCCCCTCAAAAAGACATCGCTTTGGCATAAAATTCTTTGTGCTGTGCGACTGCCAAACTGGCTATGTCCTGGACTTCCTGGTCTACAGCGGGAAGGAAGGGGACGTGCTTGTGGACCCCCTCATTGGCTTTGGCGGAGCAGTGGTGGAAGCCATGATGGACCGCTACTTTCACAAGAATCACGTCCTCTACACGGACAATTACTACACGTCCCCCACTCTCTCACAGTACCTGCATGAGCGCAAGACGGGGACTGTAGGCACAGTACGAGGGAAAATGAAGGGCATGCCACCTTTCCCTCCAAAGACCAAAAAAGGTGATATGTTCAGGAAGAAGTCTGGGCCCATTCTGGCTATCCACTGGCACGACCAGCGGAAGGTCAACCTCCTGAGCACCATCCACAAGGGGGAAATGGTGGAGACTGGCAAGGTGGATCGCCGCACCCAGGCCAGGGTGACCAAGCCCGATGCTGTCCTGGACTACAACATCAACATGAGGCTGGTGGACAAGTCCGACATGCAGATAGGCTTCATTGACTGCCTGCGTACCTCGTGCAGATGGTACAAAAAGTTCTTTCTGCATATGGTGGACATGTCAGTTCTGAATGCCTACAATATACAAGCTTCGGAATGTGAACACACCCATGAAGTTCAATAGCCTGCGGAGGTTCCAAAAGCAGGTGTTGACGGAGCTCCTGGAGAAGTATGGTACGCCACAGAGGGCAGTGGCACATCCTGGGCCCGCCGTTACTGACCGCTTGCAGTGTGCATATTACATGAATAGGCATAGGCTTGTTTCCCTGCCTCAGAATGAATCAGGAAGAACGCAGCAGAAGCGGTGCCATGTCTGCTACAACAGCAGGCTGAGGGCGAGGTCAGGTAAAAAGTCCACCATGGAGTGTGTGGAGTGCAAGGTGGCACTCTGTGCTATAGGGTGCTTCTTTGATTACCACTCCAAGCAGGAGTTCTAATAATCATAGTGAAAGTGCCAAAGAAAATGACAATATGTACAGTATATATATAGGCAAAAAGTGGAAGTAAACCAATTTATTGTTATACAAAAGTCCTGTATTATGAGAAAATTGATACAAATACAATTACACCATAATAATATGTGAAAGTGACACATATGTATATAATAAGTGACATTCATATGATTAGAACCTATAGAAATATATAAATCAGTGAAAAAAGACACAATAAATTGTATATAAAACGTTTACAAAGCATATAACTAAGTGAAAGTGACACAAGACCTAATATTTGATGGCCAAAGTATAATAAACACCTGTGATAACGAATAATCAGTGCCTAATATAACAATAACCTACCTCAATTACTAATAAAATGTACGGTATCGAGTGAAAATGAGCATTATCAGTGACAGTGACACTCTAAAGCATATTTATCAAAGTGAAAGTGACACAAGACACAATACTTGATGGCCAAAGTATAATAAACACCTGTGATAACGAATAATCAGTGCCTAATATAACAATAACCTACCTCAATTACTAATAAAATTTACAGTATCGAGTGAAAATGAGCATTATCAGTGACAGTGACACAAGACACAATACTTGATGGCCAAAGTATAATAAACACCTGTGGTAACGAATAATCAGTGCCTAATATAACAATAACCTACCTCAATTACTAATAAAATGTACGGTATCGAGTGAAAATGAGCATTATCAGTGACAGTGACATAAAGCATATTTATCAAAGTGAAAGTGACACAAGACACAATACTTGATGGCCAAAGTATAATAAACACCTGTAATAACTAATAATCAGTGCCTAATATAACAATAACCTACCTCAATTACTAATAAAATGTACGGTATCGAGTGAAAAAGAGCAATATTAGTGACAGTGATACCCTAATAAACATACTTTATATAATTGGCCTCAAAATAACTATAAACATATCAAATAAACATCACATTCTCAATATCAAACACTAAAATCGTCTAAGGGAGATAAACACTTTGGCGCGACGAGCGGCTAGGTGCGTCGTAGCCGTGGCCGGGGCGACGCATCCGAACGCGGGAAGAATTTGCCGCCGAAAAGCACTCGTCTTCCCGCGCTCACCATTATGCAACCAAAGGGGCTAGAGACCTCTACTCAACGCCATTCTACAGAGGAAGGTTTGTGGAACATTTTTCTTTTTTATTCATAACATTACATGCCATATTCATTGAATTACAGAGGAGTTAACATAGCCCAAAGATCGTCAAAACACCCGGTACCGCAGCACAGTCGCGAGCTATAGTGCCCGGGGCTGGAGGGTTAAACAAGGTAACGTGTGCGCTTGGCGCCACAATCTGCCGGCTTTTATGGCCTGCGGCAAACTATGTCTGGCAAGTAGGCTACAGTACACTCTGAACACAAAGTATGTTCCCCGAAGTTAGTTTACTTCCTAAAGGCCTTCCTATGTACAAATAAATAGTCACATATACCCACTAATAATTAGTTAACTCTATCCCACCAGCAATTAGTTTAATTAAGGCAATACATAACATATGGACATGTTACCTCCATCAGTCCCAGATTTAATGTGGCCCCCGGCGGAACAGGAACCGGAACCACAACAGGATAGTTCTGAGTTAAGTAGGGAGCCAGAGGAAGTGCCTTTAGCCCCGGCTCAACAGAATATTACAGGTGAGGAGTCTGAAGAAAGCTCCCAATCTTCGAGGAACTCACACAGTAAGTGTGTTACTTCGGATGAAATCAGTGATATATTACATAGAGTTATGCAACAGTATAACCTCCCTGTCTCTTCTGATCCTCCTGCTTGTCAACCGTTAGTTGCCCCCAGTCATTCAATGATAAGACCTCTAGAGCCTCCAGGTTTTCTTCCTTCTCTTACCATGACCCCGGCGGTATCCTCGGTTCCAGGCACTACAGTGCCGGCCACACTTACTACCACCAATGTGAGGGTAATTGCAGATATCACTCTTCCCCCCTTAGATAAGGCACCACAGAAGAAAGGCCCCAGGCCTCTCCTCTATGGCCCTGACTGTTCTTGGGTCCAGGCGACGCCTCTGAAGTCTGAACCCACAATTAGCACAACCCACCATTTCAGGGGACCTACTGGTCCCTAGTGAATGGAAAATTGAGATTAACAAGAGCAGGAAGTTTAGAGCGAAAGATGAGGCAGGGAGGTTGCTGGATGTATCGATTAAGGCTATCCCCAGTTCATATAACCAGACTTCTTTGTGTATACTGCTGCCCCGGCAGTCCCTTCCGCCGCTTCTGCACGACTCTTTGCAGACTGGTCAAAAGCTGATGGCGTCAATGATGTCAAGGCTTTAAATGCTCTTACGCCGGAAATGGATACACTTCCGGCACTAGACCAAACGCATACACCAGTCCTGCAGATGGGACGGATAGGGGTAGGTCCCTGGGTAGATTGGGAGTTAGAGGCTCGGGTATTTGCTTCAACAATCACGTCTAAGTCCTCACATCAGGTTCCACAGGAAACGCATCATTATTTTTTGTTGCCTGTCACTAAGGCTGATGGGGTGTCACCAGCTTTGTTTGCCTTACTGGCGGCACCAAAAGTAGCCCTAAACTCTCTAGATGAACCCTTTTGTACTCCTCCAGCGGCTCACCTAGAAAGGGATTTTAAACTAAGAAACAAAGCCTACCGGATGTTCTCTCAGTATCTAGTTAGTCGCCAAATTGCTGTCTCACTTAACAGAACTATCTCAGCCATTGCTGACCCTCAGGTTAGGAAGGCCACTGATTTATCTAGACGACTTTTATTGAAAAACTATTCAGACCTTAGGAGACATCATAATTGCAATCATGGAAGCGGTTCGAGCCCGCCAGGATCTGAGAGTGCACCTAGTGAAGAAGTTACCGGATGACATTGGTCGCCGGGTAACTCTTTCGCCGGTCCTCACTGCCTCCCTTCTTACCTCAGGAACTTGGAGTGTAGTTTTTAATTTGGTAAATGGGTGGAAGCAAGTTACCTCCCAAGCTAAGAAGGAAAAAAGAAACCTTTTCACAAGCCAAAGAGTGGAGGTAAGCCTAACCAGCCGCATGCTAAACACTCCTTTCGAGATACCAGAACCCCTCCTCAGCCGGGAAGTACTCTGCCCAAACCCAGACAAGGTAAATACTCAGGATATAAAGGTAAGCCCCACCAGAAGCCAAATCAGGGGCAGACGTCAGCCAAGACTAGCCAGCCGTCTGATACCAACCCACCTCCCCCTCCAAAAAACTAGCCACCCAAACTCTCAATCTCCCAGTACCATGCTTAGGTTTACCGGAGTCGAGAGTTGCTTTACCGAACAGGCCCGGTCTGCAGACTGGGTCGTTCCAGTTATTCCGCTTGGCCTGGCCCAGGAAAACTTGGGCTAGGAAAGTAGTAAGCAAAGGAATTACCTGGCGGTGGCTCCGGCGGCCTCGACTGCGTCAGGCGCTGGAATGCAACAATGTATCACAGGAGGTGGAGGCCCTAGTCCAAGAAATGATCTCAAAAGAAGTCCTTGTCCAAGTCAAACCAATTTGCCCAGTATTCACCTCCAGACTTTTCTTAGTGCCGAAAAGGGACAATGTGCAAATGCGACCAGTATTGGATCTGTCGCGTCTGAACACATTTATAATGAATTCACCCTTCAGGATGCTTACAATCAATCAGATCAGGCTCTCTCTTCCGCCGCAAGGCTGGATGTGCTCAGTAGAACTCAAAGACGCCTATTGGCATGTCCCTATAAACAAGAAGTTCCAGATATTCCTCGCTCAGAGGATCAGGCGAGAGACTTATGTCTTTCAAAGAATGCCTTTTGGGTTGAACCTGGCACCGAGAATTTTCACAAAATTAGTCCGGCAAGCCCTTTTGCCATTGTTAGTCCAGGGCATACAGGTGTTTTGGTATCTAGACGACTGGCTGGTGGTGGCAGAGTCAGAGGAGTTATGTCACAACCATGTAAACCAAGTATTAAATCATGTGCACAACCTAGGGTTCAAGGTGAACTTGGCGAAGTCTCTCCTGGTTCCCACAAGGAATATTCAGTGGATAGGGCTGTTCGGGGACACCACCGATCTAACTCTGACTCAGAGTGTGGACAATCGGGACAGATTTCGCAGGAAACTGTTCCTCTTTCTCCACAGTCTGACTACAACCAGGAAAACGTGGGACTCCCTGATCGGCTCTCTCAACTGGATCCAATTGACTGTGAAGTTGGGCCGGTTGAAAGTAAAGAGATTAATCTTGGAAGGCAACAAAAAGAAGAAATTATGGCCAATTCCTCCATTAATCCACAGCTTGCTATCGGTCTGGGCCAAGCCGGAGATGCTTTACTCAATAACGACATGGGTTTCTCCCCCGCCTACGGTATGGGTAGACACAGACACTTCAGGGGCTCTAGGTTGGGGCTATCAGTCTAATCTAGGCCATCAAGGGCAAGACACTTGGCCCGAAGACACTCTTTGTCACATCAACAAGCAGGAGCTTTTAGTTCCTCTCTTTTTCCTCCAAGATCACAGTATGTCTTTGCAAGCAAAATCAATAGCGTTCCGTATGGACAACCTAACTGCAGTCCATTGTATTCAGAAGCAGGGCTCCGTGAGGTCTCGAGAGTTCCTAAAATTGTCAGAACAGATTTTTGCCCTGGCCGAATCGCTGGGCATTCATCTGCATGCCACTTATCTCACCGGCGTGTCAAACGTCTGGGCAGACGCTCTGTCTCGGAGGCGGAGCACCATAGTAGAATGGGCTATCAAACAAACCGTCTTCGACAAGATGATTGCAAGGCCTTACCGTCCACAAGTGGATCTGTTCGCATCCGAGGAGAATCACAGACTCCCTCTCTTCCTAACTCGCCGGGGGGTGACCCCGGCGGGGGGGACCAGATGCATTATTGGAGGATTGGAACAAGTGGACTTCAATTTATCTTTTTCCTCCACCAGATTCTGTACTAATGTGCAGGGTGATTCACAAACTGAGGGGTTACCTGGGCTTAGTCTCGATGATCGCCCCGTTATGGCCGGCTCAGGCATGGTACCATCAATTGCAGGAATGGTGCAAGACCCCGGTGTCGCTCCCGGTCTCCGCCTTCCACTTAGAGATGATTGGCAACCTTCGGACCTCGCTCAGTTTTGCCTTATGGACATTTACAAGGGAAAATGGTTAGCTCAATTTGGGGAAAGCGTCACAAATAAACTTTTGAACCAATATACTATGTCTACCAGGAGACAATACCAGTCACATTGGGAAACTTTTACGACCTGGATTGTAGAGTCAGGGCAAACAGATGCCGCGGGAGCCTTGATTTTCAAATACCTGTACCTAGATTATCTATTTGAGCACAAACCATTTTCAGTAATCACTTTAAAAAATCACTTGTCCGCCATCGGAACTCCCTTTTTTGATCTCACGGGCCTTTCCATACCGCAAGCGGAGGAGAAAGGCTTTATGAGGGCGTGTTTCAAGCTGCGCCTACCACCCCGTCAGCTCATGCCCACCTGGTCACTTGACAAAGCCTTATCATTACTTCAGTCGCGTAAATATTATAGGTTTGACTCCTGTAAGGAGATAAAGAAAACCTAATATTTAGTAGTGGCCCCGTAATCATTGACGAACATGCCTATTACATAAGGCACCCTCTTCAAACACTCATCCGCCGTAGTTTGAATCTACCGCGCAGAGCATTTAAAATTTGAGGAGCCTTCATCATGAGCGCACGCGACCTCACTCATGGCTTCAGTCATTATGAATTGGGTTCTCACTACGAAAAAACTTCGTAAAAAATAAAAACAAAAAGAAAATAAGAATAACTATTCAACAACCTTTCCATAATATCGTGGATGTACTTGTGTGGATCTTTGACCAGACGCTGACTCAGGCGTCATTCTTCCTTCACTGACATATCAAGTAAACCAAAATCCTTAATACATCAACGAATGGGAAGAGGATGGTCGGGAGGGCCCCAGTCGTCAATGATTACGGGGCCACTACTAAATATTAGGTTTTCTTTATCTCCTTACAGGAGTCAAACCTATAATTTATTAGTGGCCCCTCCATCATTGACGAACATGCCTGATTTCTAAGACTGGAGGGGGACATTCGTAATCATATCATAACTCTAGAAAAGCAGATAATCAAACAACCACATAGTATTCTTACTTTGAAAAATATATTTAATGGCGCAGCACATATATACAAAAGGGGGTCAAGCAGGGGCGTGCTTCAAAGAAGCCTGCTTGATAAAAAAGGTTAACTCTTGAGACTCTGCGAACAGATCTGTAAGTTAAGAAGGCATCCCACTCAACATAAGTGGTGAAAAATAAAAACTTATAAGTTTACATGTGCACATATAACCCCATAATACTCGTGGAATATACTCGCAAAATATATCCAATGCTTAAAACTAAATTGCTTTCACAGCCAAAACTATTATAACAACACTGTTGTTTGTACTAACATTGTACTAGCACAATTTCCCGCACTGAATAGAACAGAGAAATTTTCATATCACATTATCCATACTCGTATCACAGCTCTTATACTCCGGCGGGGTCTAGGGTGTCCTATGTTACACTGACTGCACCCCCCCCCCCCTTTTCCTGAAAGTAAACAAAGTGACTTAAGGGCCACCTAGACCCTCTGCCTTAAAGCTATACATGGCAAGGAAGGTTTGTCTAGAGCTACTGACAGGTATCGAGTAAAAAACGTATGATTAGAGGCCCACAAATGTGTGGACGTAATATCTTCCACAGAAAAATTCTTCAGGAAACGCAAAGAGGCTGCCCATTTGCGTAAATCGTGGGCCCTACCCACAACGCCGGGATTACTCTCTTTAATGACCTCGACCAAAAGAGAAGCCATTCTACGTTTCAGCAAGCGCTTACCCGTACTTGCCACCCATAAAGCACCTTGGGGGTTTAGAGGAGCTACTCTCAAATATTTGGTTAGAGCCTGCAATGGACATAAATTATGGTGCACCTTTCCCCTTTTCAACGCCGGCACAGTGAACTCAGAAAACACATGTGCACTGTGCTCATTCTTGGCTACAAACCCTGGGGAAGGTGCAATGTGAATACATTCATTAAGCCTACCAAACCTGAGGCAATTAGGTGTGTTGCTCATCGCCGCCAGCTCAGACACACTGTTCCCGGTGGCCAAAGCCAAAAGGAATACAGCCTTTTTTAAGAGTAATGTAAAATCTGCAGTATTTTGGTACAGACGGGAGTGAAGTAATGACAATGCTTTGTCCAGAGACCAAGTAGGCATGAGCTGACGGGGAGGTGGGCGGAGTTTAAAAAATGCCCTCATAAAACCTGTTTCCTCCGCAACTGGTATGGAGAGACCGGTAAGGTCCCAAAATGGTATTCTAATCGCTGTTAAGTGATTTTTTAACGTTACCACAGATAAACGTTTCTGCTCAAACAGATAATTTAGATAATTAAAAACTAACGCCACCGAGGGCACAGTTTGTTCTGTTCTAAGGATCCAAGAAGCAAAGGCTTGCCAATGTGATTGATACTGTCGTTTTGTAGACTGAGTATATTGATTCAATAATTTATTGGTCACATCTCTACCATATGGTGCTAGCCACTTGGCCTCCTGAATGTCCATAATGCAAAAGTCGGCGAGGTCGCTAGGTTGCCAATCGTGTCTAAGTGGAAAAAAACGACCGGGAGCGACACCGGGTGCGGGCACCACGTCTTCAATTGCTGGTACCACAACTGCGCCGGCCACAGGGGCGCGATTAGCGAGACTAAGCCCCGATAATCTCGTAGTTTGTTTACTACGTGGCACATTAGTGACGCGTCTGGCGGCGGAAACAGATATATGGAGCTCCACCTGTTCCAGTCTGTCACCAGGGCGTCTGGCCCCCCTGCCGGCGTTATCGTCCGGCGGGTGAGGTACATTGGGAGTTTGTGAGTCTCCTTGGACGCAAACAGATCCACTTGTGGATGGTAAAGCTCCGCAATCATTTGGTTGAAAATGGTTTGCTTGAGCTCCCATTCTACTGTCGTGCTCTGTCTCCGAGACAGAGCGTCTGCCCAGAAGTTTGCTACGCCTGGGAGATAAGATGCGTGAAGATGAATGTCCAGCCTGTTGGCTAGAATAAAAATCTCTTCCGACACGTTTAGCAACTTCCGAGATCTCGTTGACCCCTGTTTCTGAATACAGTGAACCGCATTCAGATTGTCCATTCTGAAGGCCACCGACTTGCCCCGTAAAGTAGAGCCGTGAGCCTGAAAAGGAAATAAAAGGGGACTAGTAATTCTTTGACATTGATGTGGGAGATTTCTAAATGGGACCAAAGCCCTTGACCCTGGTGCCCTTGGTTTGACTGAAAACCCCAACCTATCGTACCTGACGCATCCATGTCTACCCATACCGTCGGCGGAGGAGAGGTCCATGACATTCCTGAGTGCAACATTTCCCTCTTCGCCCAGACCGCTAGTAAGTTGTGGATTAATTTTGGTATGGGCCATAATTTTTCCGCCGGCAATAGTGGAAAATATTTGTTGCCCTCCAATATTAAACGCTTTACTTTCAACCGGCCCAACATTACCGTTAGTTGAATCCAGTTGAGAGAGCCGACCAGAGACTCCCAGATTCTTCGAGTCGTAGTCAGACTGTGAAGAAACAGGAACAGTTTCCTGCGAAATCTGTTTCGATTGTCCACACTCTGACTCAGAGTGAGAGCAGCTGTGTCCCAAACCAGCCCTATCCACTGAACTACTCGTGAGGGAACAAGGTTTGACTTTACCAGATTTACCTTGAACCCTAGAGTTTTGACATGTTTTAATGTTATGTTGACATGATTTATGCATACTTGCTCTGTCTCTGCCACCACTAGCCAGTCGTCTAGGTACCACAAAATCCTGTTCCCTTGTTTTAACAATGGCATCAGTGCTTGCCGGACTAATTTCGTGAATAAGCGAGGTGCCAGGTTCAAACCGAATGGCATCCTCTGAAAAACATAAGTTTGATCCCTGATCCGTAAGGCCAGAAATCTTTGAAATCTTTTGTTTACCGAGACGTGCCAATAAGCGTCTGTCAGGTCTAAGGAACACATCCAACCTCCCGGCGGAAGTGTTAGCCTGATTTGGTGCACTGTTAACATCCTGAATGACTCGTTGTGAATGTGAAGGTTCAGATACGACGGGTCTCATTTGAACACTGTCCCTTTTGGGAACCAAAAATAGCTTGGATGTGAAGACTGGGTAATTTTGAGGGACTGGGATGATGACATTCTTGGCAGCAGGCAAGCAGAGTTGCAGTTGTGGGAAGGTTGTGGGCAAGGCCAAATCGCTGGGCTGCTACTTGTGTGGTACCTATTTTCACGTTAACTGTATAAATGTTGATGATGAGGACCTCAGAGTACTTGCAAAGAAGAAACCTGGATTTAAATGGCATTGCACTGTTTGCGATACCACCCCCCTGGCTGCAAAGGACGCAGCAATTAGTCAGCAGACCTTGGATGACCTGACGGCTGCCCTAGTTGGTGAAGTGATGACTGCCATTGTAAACGAAGTGAAGGGTGCCCTTGCTGCGGTGGCTGTGGAGATAGAGAGTATTGGTAACAGAATGGATATCCTTGAGACTAAAGTTGCTGCCCCCGACATTCCCTTGTTTGCCAAGATAGTTCAGCAAAAATTTGAAGAGACCAAAAAGGAGCCGACCAAACGCACCACTGAGGTGGTAGATGGTGGAAAGAAAAAAACTGTCTGGGACCATCAGGTCCTGGTAGTGAAGCCAAAAGACCGATCCTCCGAACCAGTAAGGCCACCAGATACAAAGGCAATCGAGACTGCTTTGGCTTCGGTTCCGGTTAACAAGTTAACTAGAACTGATTCAGGTGTACTGGTGGTACGACTTCCATCCAAGAAAGCCAAAGAAGACGCAGGGAGGGCCATCAATCAGTGTTTGGGGGTGGACAGTGCCTTCAGTGTCTCCGAACCAAAGAAGATGATGCCAAAAATGACTGGTAGGTATTGCTAATGATGCTGAGGATAATGAGATAATTCCCAGCATCCTCAACAAGAACCCAAGAATAAAGTCCCTGGTCGACGATGGCTTAGCTATGAATTTGCTATTCACCAAGCAAAAGAGTGATGCACACACAAAGACTGCGGTAGTAAAAATGTCACCTGAAATACGCTCTTCCATTGTGGATGATGGCAATTCTGTGTATGTTGGACTTGTGAGATGTCGTGCATACGATCGCTTCTGGGTAACACAATGTTACCATTGCCAGGGCTTTGGCCATACCAGTGACAGGTGTTATCGGAAAATGAGGATCCAAAATGCAACTTCTGTGCCGGTACTCATAACTCAAAAGACTGCACCAACAAGACTTCCCCCAAATGTATAAATTGTATGAGCTCCACATTAGTTACGGAGCCGCCAAATCATTTCGCCTCAAGTAGAAATTGTCCTCTAATGACAGCTCAGAGAAATAAAGTTATTGAAAACACCAATTTTGTAGGTTCAAAAAACTGAAAAATGCACACGGGAGCCGGTTGAAACTGGGTCTGTTGAATGTTCGTTCCTTGCGTAACAAAATGGATCATATTTGCGAGATCTTGGATGAACGTAACCTTGATGTATTATGTCTCACTGAGACCTGGTTGTTCGAGTCAGATCTGAATATCCAGGCGGCATTGCCTAAAACCCATTCCATAATAAATGTTCCTAGGCCTAGGGGAGATCATCCGGGTGGTGGAGTGGCAGTTGTCTACTCCACATCTCTGGTGAATATCTTGCAAATAAGCCATAACCCAGCCCCTCTCTATTATGAACTGTTGGAAGTGGAAATAAAACTCCATCAACAAATTCTAAGAATGGCAGTTGTCTATAGGCCTGGCCATCGTGGCACAGATAGGGGTTTTATGGAAGAGTTTGGGCAGTTTCTCGAGGAATTTTCTGCTAAAACCGGAAGACTTTTGATATGTGGAGATTTTAATTACTGGGTTGACAGCCCTCATTTGAAGCCATTCTCTCCTGAGTTCCTTGAGTTGACTGATCAGAACAATTTTGTAAACCATGTGTCCCACCCAACTCATTTTAGGACACACCCTTGACTTGGTTTTCTCTCCTGTGGGTTGTGGTGGTGTTCTGGATGTTGATGTTGAGAATGCTGACCCTAATACCTCTGATCATGCTTTGATTACTTTCAGCTTTGATTTCCCTAAGCCACTCACACATGAAAAAGTAATCAGATTTAGAAATTATAAAAATACAGACCAAAATTTGGCTAGCAGTGAAGTAAAACAGTACTTGGGAAGTATTGATACTTCCAACCTTACTTCAGATGAGCTGGTGGAGGTACATGGAAATGCACTTAAATTAGTGTTTGATCATCACTGTCCAGAAGTAGAGAAGACAATCATAGTACGAGATGATTCACCCTGGTATAGCACTCGAGTTAAATTTCTTAGAAGAGCGCGTAGAAGAGCTGAACGTGAATGGCGGAAAAATAAAACAGACTCTACATGGTTGCAATATCTGTCAGCCAGAAGAGCCGTGGTCCACACTAAAAATCAATGCTAAAAATCGCATTAAGGACCTGGTCCTCGAACAAGTGTGTAACACTGACAATCCCAATGGGATCTTCAACCTAGCTAGGCGAGTTAAAAATGACAGTAGGGATATTATAGGTGAACAGTGTGTTAGAGATGATAATGGGAAGATTGTGTATGCAGAAAATGAAATCAGAGAAGCATGGAAGGTACACTATGAACGATTGCTAAATGTAGAGTTTGAATGGGATAAGGAACAGCTTAGTATCGAAAAACCAATATCTGGGCCCCCTCCTTTGATAGCACCAGCTGTAGTGAGCGACGCAATCAATAAAATGAAGGACGGTAAAGCTCCAGGTTGCTCCGACATTGTCGCTGAGATGATAAAAGCCTCAGGGGAGATTGGTGTAAACTTAGTCACTGAGTTGATAAACACCATTATTAAAGATGAGAAAATCCCAGAGGATTGGCTCAAAAGTGTAATAGTAAATATATACAAAGGAAAAGGGGATGTGCTAGATAGAGGAAATTATAGGGGCCTGAAAATGCTTGACCAAATCATGAAGGTCTGTGAGAGAGTCCTTGAGGTTTGATCAGGCAAAGCATCTCTATTGATGATATGCAGTTTGGTTTTATGCCAGGACGTGGTACAACCGATGCTATCTTCATAGTCAGGCAGATACAGGAAAGATACTTACTAAAAGGCAGGGATCTTTACTTTGTGTTTGTGGACCTGGAGAAGGCCTTTGATAGGGTACCTAGAGATGTTGTACAGTGGGCTATGAGGAAACTTGGTGTGGAAGAGTGGCTGGTGCGTGTGATAATGAAGATGTATGAGGATTCGCGAAGTTCGGTGAGGGTGAATGGTGTACTGAGTGATGAGTTCGCAGTCCGTGTTGGAGTCCATCAGGGTTCAGTGTTAAGCCCCCTCCTCTTTATTATGGTCTTGGAGGCGCTGTCTAGAGTTTTTAGAGGCGGACTCCCGTTGGAACTGTTTTATGCAGACGATTTAGTCCTAATAGCTGACAGTATGCAGGATGCTGAGGCCAAATTCAGAGAGTGGAGAGAGGGCATGGCGAGCAAGGGTTTAAGAGTCAATATTAACAAAACCAAGGTTGTTGTTGTTGTTGTTGTTCCCCAAGCTGCCTGGCCGAACAGCCCCAAGGCCCTGAGCAAGGCCAAGGCCATAACCGAGCGCCCCCACAGAACCCTCCCCGCCGACCACAATAAAGCCTGGGTGACCGAAGCCACTCCATGGCGGGGAGCTGAGGAGGGTGCGGAAATGCCCGGGAAACCAAAGCCCCACCCAGGGCCCTGTGTCCCTCAGCAATTATGAAGAGAAAGTCGAGGGGCAAGGGAAAAATGTGACGCTTTGGCTTCCAATCTTGGTAGATTGGGAGGTCAATCCACGTTAGAGACGCCGTCACTTGAGATCTAGAAAATATATAAGTAAAAGGAACAGTCAGAGTAAGCTATGGGTATGGCAGAGATTGCTCAGTTCTCACTCTAATAGATCAGCCCATCACCACATGACTAGAACCCAATCCTCTCAGCATCAGCTAGGAAAGGCACTAGAAAGCCGCCTTTGGCGGGGGGATAGCTCCCCTATTTCAACCCTTTTCGGGGTTGGGCACCCGCCGACAAAACCAAGGTTATGCATTGTAGTTTGAGACGAGGCAATGTGGAAAAGAGCGGTGCATACCCATGTGCAGTGTGTGGAAAGGGAGTGGGCGTTAACTCAATTCAATGTAGCATCTGTCGATGTTGGGTACACCATGGGAGTAAGCGCTGTAGTAGAATAAAGGGGCCCCTGCCGAAGGATAAGTCAGAAATAGAGAAATTTGAGTGTGTAGTGTGCAAAGGCGAGCTTGTGTTAAGTGATGATCCTGTGGCTGTGAATTTTGGAAATGAGTCTTTGGAGCTGGTGAACAAGTTTTGTTACCTAGGAGATACCATCTCTGCCGGTGGTGGGGCTGAGGCTGCCACTGTTGCAAGAATTAGGTGTGGCTGGGGAAGTTCAGAGAATTGATGCCAATCCTGACCATGAAAAGAATGCCTCTCCCCTTGAAGGGAAAGGTGTATGCCTCATGTGTTAGAAGTGCAATGACGTATGCCTCAGAAACATGGGCCGTTAAAGTAGAGGATGTCAACAGAATGGAGCGTAATGAGATGAGAATGGTGAGATGGATGTGTGGGGCCAGGCTACAGGATAGAATAACAAATGTTGAGCTGAGGAGACGTTTACGTATAAAGAGTACTGTATTAGCGAGGTGATGCGTACAAGTAGACTGGGATGGTATGGACATGTGGAGAGAATGGATGAACAAAATTGGGTGAAAAAATGCAGGTCTGTGATTGTGGAGGGAACTGCACCAAGGGGTGGACCGAGGAAGACCTGGGATCGGACTATACGCGCCGATCTCAAATCCAAGAACTTGACAAGTGAAGCAGCCCTTAACAGGGTTGCCTGGAATGCCGCCATTAGGACAAGAGACTGAAACTGCACTTATGTGTGGAACACTCAGTCTTAAAATTTTATGTATGTATGTATGTACACAATCAAAGATGAAAAGAAAGTGTATTATCAGGGAAAAGTTGACTCGTGTGGTAACGACCAGAGGAGGTTGGCTTCAATTGTAAACAGTTTACTTGGAAAAACAAGAGTCAGCTTAAGACCTTCTGTACCCGATGCCGAGTTGGCTGCCAACTTTGTGGCATTTTTTGCTGGCAAGATAACTCGCATAAGACAGGAACTGGATGATGCTTCTGTTGGTGAAGAACTTTCAGTTGTACTCCAACCCCGACACATTCCTAATAATGTCCTCTCATCCTTTCACTCAGTAGAGGTGGACATGATCTCGTCCTACATAAGAAACCTCAATAAACATTTTGCCCGTTGGATCCCATAAATGTTTCCAAGCTACCAAGAGTCTATGATCACACAGTTGAGTTTATTTCCAAAATAATTAATAAGTGCTTCTCTGAAGGTAGCTTCCCACATTCTGAAAAGCATGCACTACTCCGACCTACTCTAAAGAAACCTGGACTTGATGTTGAGAACATGTTGAACTATCGTCCTGTCTCCAACCTGTCCTTCATATCAAAGATATTAGAGCGTGCGATACTTGACCAATTACAACCACTACTTCAGCAGAATGAAACTATCCCAATTTTTCAGTCTGCTTACCGACAGCATCATTCAACTGAAACAGCATTGATTAGAGTACATAATGATCTAGTTGAGAACATTTGCAATGGTGTGGCCTCACTATTGGTCTTGCTTGATCTCTCTGCGGCCTTTGACACAGTGGATCACGAGTTGTTATTGAGTGATCTTTATGATTGTGGTGTGCGTGACTCCGCTCTCTTGCTTCTTGGGTCGTACTTGTCAGGTAGATCCCAGAGTGTGATGGTAAATCAAATGGTCTCGGACTCGACACCCCTGCAGTATGGTGTTCCGCAGGGATCAGTTTTAGGTCCTATCCTATTTATAATTTATATCAGCAGTTTGTCTCTTCTGCTTCGTGCACATAATGTCACCTTTCACTTTTATGCAGATGACACCCAGATTTATGTGAGAATCACAAATATAGTTGATATACGGAGTAAGATGGAATTGTTGATGTCTGATATCAAGAAGTGGATGAGAGCGAGAAAACTTAAACTAAATGATGGTAAAACTGATATTCTCATCATCCGAGGAAATAGAAGAGCTGATGATATAGTAGGTGCCCTCTCCATCAATGTGGGTGGATCTCAGCTGCGACCGGCCAACTCTGTTCGAAATTTGGGTGTATATGTGAACTCCCGATTAGATTTCAAAGAGCATGTAAACCATATAGTTAATAGTTGTTACTTGCACATCAGAAATCTCTATTTGGTGAAGCCGTTCATAACCAGACGTTGCCTCCTGACGTTGGTTCACTCATTGGTCTTCTCTCGTGTTGATTATTGCAATGCCCTGTTGGTGGGTCTTCCAAATTATATTTTAAAGAAAGTTCAGTCTGTTCTTAACAGGGCCGCAAGACTCATTTTTGGTGTTCCACCTAGAACTCCTACTACATCTCTTCACATAGAACTGCACTGGCTGCCAGTAAGAGCAAGAATAGAATTTAAGTTGTGTTTGGTGACTTTTAAGGTTCTCAAATTTGGTGAGCCTAGGTACCTTGCGGAGCTGCTCAGGCGCCCACCGGCACACCATGGTGTAGTTGTGCGTCATGACAATGACCCTTTTCGTCTTGATGAACCAAGGGCTTTCCAGCAGTCTTCTTTCTTTGAGAGGTCATTCTCCTACATGGCTCCGAGGTTGTATAACAGGTTGCCGCTGTCCATGAGACAACTGAGTTCTGTTGAATGCTTCAAGAGACACCTTAAGACTTTTCTCTTTGAGAGAAGCTATGATCTTGAGAGAGGTGTCATGGCAGATGGCTATAGAGTTTAGGCTGTTTTGCCACTGCTAGTGCTTGTTAAATGTGTGTTGTATATAAGCCTTCTTTTGATGCATTGATTTTGTTCTTTTTTCTTTCTCTTTCCGAGCGCTAGTGAATTCTTCGGAAAAATTGGCGCTTATGAGAAATAAGTAACATGCTTATTATTATTATTATTAATAATTTCCTTGACCATTGCCTCCACCTCTAAAGAAACTAGATTCGCCGTTGTCGGCTGACGTAAGCGAGGTCGCCGGAGCCACTGCCAAGTGATGCCTTTGCGTGCCACCATCCTTGCCCAAGTGTTTAACGGCCATGCTTGGTGACACGTTCGGAACGACCCAGTTAGCAGACAAGGGTTCGCCGGCTGTACTACCCTCGGATCCACCCGCCTTGAGACCGGCCCCGGGAGTGAGAGAGACTTTATTTTTTTTATGATGGTGGAGGTGGTGGTGGTGGTGGACGCTTCGCCGGCTGGCTGGCGTTGGCAGAAGACGGGCCCTGACCTGGTTTATTATAGCCTCGTCCTTTCTGACCTGTAAACTTACCCTGTTTATACCTGTACTGACCTTGAGGGGAGGGGGACTTAGGTAGATGAAAGGGCTTAGATCCCCCCGGCTGTGCTTTTGCGACAGGCTTGGGTTTGGGAAAAGAAAAGGCAGGGAAAAGAAAAGGCAGGTTTCTTAGAAGGGGCAGGACTATGTTTAAAGGCCTGAGCCATATTAAAAACTGTTCTCCATACCTCAGGGGACATTAAAGAGGGAGTGAGCACTGGTGACATGACCACCTGATTTGCAATACGATCAGGAAGCTTCCGTACCAAGGACATCCTGAGATCTTGTCGTGCTCGCACCGCCTCAAGCAAGGCTGTGCGTATGTCACCCAATGACTGAATTGACGACTGAAGGAGTAGTCGCCGAGACAGTTCAACCGATCTTCTGGCATCCGCGTCTGCGATTGCCTGAGTGGACCGGAGCATCGATTTCGCTACCTGTTGCGTCACAATGTACTGGGAGAAATGTCTAAACGCTTTCCCCCGTAGCCTAAATTCTCAGTCTAGGTGAGTTGGGGTAGGGGTAGTGAAAGGGTCTTTGAGTTCACATAGATTTATTTTCGGGGCAGCTAAGAAAGCAAACAAAGCTGAAGGGACTCGCCGGCAGAACACACTGGCATAGAGAACCAATAATGACTATCCTGAGGGATTTGGTGGGAAGATTTTGAGGTGAAGGTGGTCGCAAAGTTCTGAGCCTCCGTCTCCCATTCCACCCAAGGTCCCGGACCCAACTGCCCCACCTTCAAAACTGGATTAGCGGCTGAGTCTGTGACAGTTTGCAAATCTAGTTCTGGAGTGAGCACTGACAGTGTCTTTATGTCATTAAAACCATCATGCTTAGACCAGTCAGAAAACAGTTTCGAAGCTGAGGCAGGGGGCAGGGCAGGTTTAGCAGTATAAACAAAATAGTCCTGGTGATAATAATTAGGAATGGCCTTAACATTAACATCTAGTACATTCCCCAAAGTATCCAAGGCCCGTAATTTTTTAGATTTATTGCCTTGGATTACCCACTCTCGTGGCACTGGAAGTTCCCCTGACAAGGTAGGTTGAGCGACCTCTGGTTTAGTGGGGATCAAGTGTACCCATGACTCGTCTGGACCGTACAGTAAGGGCATAGCTACCTTTCTTATTGGTGCTTTATCTAAAGGGGGCGGATTGACATCCGTTATAACCCTTACATTAGAAGTAGTCAGTGCCGCCGTAGCAGGCCTAGTGACCACCGATGGTGATATAGAGGGAGGGTGAGGGATCTGAGTCAAAGCAATAGAAGTCATCAGAGGCCGGACATGAGAACTTGTCGTGGGAGCTCCCAGGTCCACTGTAGGAGTCTCCGGCTGTTGGCCAAATTTTTTAGTTAGAGCATTAACAAGCAACCCATTTATTTCCTCTGCCGTGACAAATTTATTCGATGATGAACTCAAAGGTGAATCATTACGATCCTGTGCGGCGTCTAAAACTGAACCCGACTCTTGCACTTCCATGTCTGAGATAATAGATACCTCGTCTTTGTCATCCGGCTCCCCATGAGAGGATTCCGCCGAAGCCGGAGTCCCATCTTGTTGCCAAGACAAGTCAGGAATAGATGATGGGATCGCTGCGTCCCTGTGGACATCAGCCACTGTTTGTATAGTTTGAGCCAGAAGTGGGGGTTCAGTCCCTGGTCGAGAATACCGCCAAACACCCAGGCCTTGGCCTGCACTCCCTTGGGAGTCCGAAATACCCTCAATTATGGAGCTCCCACTTGACTCTGCTATTGGACGATCACTGTCCACTCAACTCTCCAAATCTAGGGTTAGAATACTAAGTGGTAAACTGTCTTTTGGTACTGGCACTAAACTATCCCCATGAGATTGAACACTAGCTCTGTCGGGGGTAGAGGTATGACGAGAGGCACTAGACTCCGGTGAACGCCGGGAGGCCTTCCGATCATGTGAGTCCTTTCGAGAAGATTTGTGGCTACGGTGCGACCGCGAACTGCTTTTGGATTTAGAAGATTTCTCGCTAACACCACTTGTTGACCCCTCTGTCTTATTCTTCTTACTCGTTGGTGAAGAAGAGAGCCTCGGCGGCTGCTGACTAAGAGGGGACCTGGACCTAGATCTCGCCCGTGACGAGGAGGCTGCCACCGGGGGCGTGGGTTCTCGCTGTCGCTTAGATGTGCCTGGGGCTGGAGAAAGTATAGAACACTGTCCAGTCCCTGCCGGCTTACGAACAGTTACTCTAGAGGGACGTTTAATGGGAGGGTGCTCAATTAGTAACTTATCCCAAAGCGGGACGTTATCGCATTGAAGTGACTTATGAGCCACAATAGTAGTATAAGCGGTCATCTGCTGCCTGACCTCCCGTAAGGCGACCGCTGCAGTTTTATCATTGTCTTGTAAAACTTTAACACTGAGTTGAGAGCAAAAGGTACAGTTTCGCATCACCCAGAGACCCCTTGAGCGGTCGAGACATTTAACACATTTTATACAAAGGGTGTGCGCAAAAATAGGGATACCTGAACAGGAGGGCGTAATGCATAAAGCAAAAACCGGGGCAAAGGTAGCCATGACAGAGACTGGTGGGAAACTTACTCCAGGTTCTGTATAGACCCGCCGGGACCCAGCTCTGGAAAAAAAGAAAATTTCCAGGAATTAATGCTCATAAGGTTAACCCAACATGTTCGCACATAAGTGTTAAATAACCCGCCGGGTAACGAGACGCAATACACAACGACTACAGCTCGCTACGCGGTGGGGTTCCTAAGTAAAAGATTTCAGAATATATTAACCCTCTCACGACCATAGGACGCAGAGGTTGCCAGATTAGCAATAAGAAATAGATTACTCTCACTGTTATAATTACCTCTCCAAAATTAGTTTTCTGCCCACAGCTAACTCAAAGACAACTGCAGAGGTTGAAGTAAACAAACTAAAGGTTTATAGATACCCCTGATGGTAACAAAGGCTTTAAAGTATCCCTAATAGGCTCAAAAATCGCGTCAGGATGTGAGAGGGTTAACTTGTCCAAAAGATTTATGAATACCCTCTGACATAATATAAAGACCAGCATGGCGTTTATAACTGATTTAGTCTTTCCGGTGGTTACTCAGTTACTTGTTCGTCAAGGGGAATCCACGCAATGCGAGCTAAGCTCATTATTATCGCGCCTCCTTAACTGGGAATGTATTGCGTGAAATGCATGTTAAGTGTTTTATGTACTGTTGGAATGGCTGTGGATGTGTGTGTAGTCTGTATTTAGCCAATTGGCGACATCGGAAACGAAGGCTTAGGGTGGATCTGTATGGTACCATTCTCACTATATAGACGGTACCGTCTCGCCCGAAGGCTTAGGTAGCCATCAGCTTAGGTGAACCATATGATACCCATCTCGCCTTGTACCATTTTTGCCAACCCCAGATGGGACGTCACACGTCGTCCACTTATTCCAGGTACCTATTTACAGCTAGGTGAACTGAGGCTAACACATGAAAGGAGACAAGCCCAATTTGTCTCCGCCCGGCGGGGGATTGAACCCCCGACCCCTCGTGTGTGAGACGAGAGCTCTACCTACTAGGCTACGGGCTGTGTGTGGTGTTTGTTTCAAGATTCAATTTTGGAGAAAAAAAAAACTAAAAAGACGCCGGCCCCCGAATTATCTCGTAGATCAAAAACTGGGAAGCCTCACAAATATACGAGATCTAACTTCTCCCGAAGTATCTTTTTAGATCGCCGTATGCTGAAGGCGGCGATACAAAACGTATCCCTCAATTGTCTGGTTAACTAACTGAATTGTAAATTCGTTATTCCCACCCTTCCAGGGAGCACCCGCCGTGTGTGAATATTAGTTTAAAAAACGTTAACCCCAATTGTGCCTTAAATTGCCGTATGTTGAAGGAGGCGATACACAATGCATCCCTCAATTGTCTGGTCAACTAAACTGAATTTTGCAAATTCGGTCATCCCACCCTACCAGGTTGCACCCGCCAGGTGATTTAAAGTTTAAAAGTTAACCCCATTTGTTCCTATCCCCACTTCTTTGTAAAAGATCGCCGGGGAGGAAATACAACAACAGCTTAGTTTTTTATTGGCTTTGCAAAACCGAAAAAAAATACAAACAACACGTGTCCGAATGAACACTGTGAGATGGGTACAGCCATCCCGCCGGGATTCATAAGGAGCCTGATACAGGCACCACAGAGACGCAGTCCTGGGGAGCCACAGACACCCACTCGCCGGGGAAACAAGCCTGTTTTTTAAACCACGCGTGGCTAAAACTCGGCAACCAGCCGGGTTTTTACATGGTGTAACCGAGAAAAACCCGCCGGAAATAACCCACCCCGTCCAGATACCATCTGAACGCAACACAGGACCGAGGCGTAGCCAAAACACAACTAACGCCGGGCCCAACATAGTCCGAGGAATTAGCCAATACACAACTAAACCAGGACACAAACAGTCCGTGGAATTAGCCAATACACAACTAAACCAGGACACACATGACACAGTAGTACATATTTAGAAAATAAATCAATAACACTTGTATTGCGTTAGATCCAGATTCGTTAGATATGAATACATAAACTAATGGGAAAAATGGTAATTGGTGCCAAAATTTAGACAGAGTCCCCATTTTTACCTATTTTTGCCCTTCCGAGTGCTATTTTGTGACATCAAATATATTAAAATCATGTAATATATTAATTATAAGAAGAATTAATAATAAACCAACCTGTGAGTGAATAATGAAGTGTGTAGGTTAGACGATGTCGAAGATATCCGAGCAGGGAGGCTAGGCTAACTGGGATGCGCCGCGCACCTTCTCACCTCCACCACTGCCTCCCTCTCTTAACATTGCCACTAAAACACATCTTTGCAACAGATAGGCTGGCTTTAATTTTAGTTTTCTGACTCTTAAAGTTACGCACTGTCCCCTCGGGAAACCCAGTTATTTTCACTATCTCGCAGTTTCTTGAGGCCTTTTTCAATTAGTTCAATCACTTTCGCTTTATCCTCTGCCGTATATTTATTCATTTTTTTTCCAACACGCGTAACCCTCTTCACTGGTACTTTTGTCTTTCTTTCATGCATATTTCCATTCTCACCACTCCCCTCTCCAGTACCTGAGGATTGGGTCGACATCACAAAAGGCGTAACACAACAAAAGCTTAAGGTTGGGGCGAGTAACACAACAAAAGATTGAGTTGGGTTGAGTAATGTAGGCCTAAGGCGCGGTGCGGACTGGACTGACGACAGTGACGGGGAGGGAGGAGGGAGGGACGCCACTTAGCTCAGTACGGTAGGCCTATTTGGCGGGAAATTTGTAAATTCGATACCGGGCACCCAGAATATTGCCGTTAGATATGGATTTTGGTTCGTTAGATTGAGATCGGGTAGGGCTCCAATAGGGTCGTTAGATGCAAATTCGTTAGATCAAAATGCGTTAGATGCGAGATTCCACTGTACATGTGGTAAAGCTACGAGAGGCTGGCTAGGCCTAGGCAGACGGAAAAGTAACAAGTCGGAATATAAACAAAAAGCACTGAATTATATCATAACAGGAACCACCGCCAACACACCACTGTAGCAAACACTTCCGACAAAGGGAAGAACTGACTCGGGACCCAGAAAAAACTTCACTAAGTGAAGAAAAATAGGCTGGGAACATCAGCAAAAATAAGCTACCTCATCAGAAAGATAAAAGGAAGCAATAATAACGCGTAATGAAAGCCGCCTGCATCACAAAGCTAGCTAACAGTGAAAAAGTTCACATGTCCACAACAGGACCACGAGGGTACATCCGAAATAGATGCCCCAAACACACGACCCAAAATACACTGCACTGCGGGCAACTAGCCCAGGACACTCCTGCTACGCATATCCTAACCTTACTCGATACATCCCGGAATAAACAAATGAGAAAAAACTCACTAGGGACGCAACAAATGCGGAACCAGCGGAGCGTGGGGAGACACGTCCGGGCAGGCTGAGCGCAGAGCAGAGAAGGAAGAATGACGCCTGAGTCAGCGTCTGGCCAAAGATCCACACAAGTACATCCACGATATTATGGAAAGCTTATTGAATAGTTATTCTTATTTTCTTTTTGTTTTTATTTTTTACGAAGTTTTTTCGTAGTGAGAATCCAATTCATAATGACTGAAGCCATGAGTGAGGTCGCGTGCGCTCATGATGAAGGCTCCTCAAATTTTAAATGCTCTGCGCGGTAGATTCAAACTACGGCGGATGAGTGTTTGAAGAGGGTGCCTTATGTAATAGGCATGTTCGTCAATGATGGAGGGGCCACTAATAAATAATAATACGCCGGATTTTGAATCACTCTTGAAGAAGGCTGAATTCCTCATGGCTCTCGCCACTGGAAATAGGGTGTCTGAGCTGGCGGCGATGAGCAACGAACCTAATTGCCTTAGGTTTGGGAGGCTACACGATCATGTACAAATCGCGCCGTCTCCCACATATATTGCAAAAAACGAGCATTCCGATCATGTTTTTTCTGATTTTTCTGTTCCGGCATTGAAACGCAGACACGCTCATCATATTTTATGCCCTGTGCAGGCCTTATCTAAGTTTATGAGGGCTGCGCATCCTCGCCAACCAGGTGCTCTGTGGGTGAATCAGGCAGGTAATCGTGTTACGAGAAGAAAGTTAGCTTCCTTGCTAGTAGACGTTATTAAGGAAAGTAACCCCGGCATAGTGGGCAGGGATCACAACATCAGGAAATGGGCAGTCTTTTAGATTCCTTCAGAATTTTTCTATAGAAGACATTGCTAATACTCACCTTTGGGCTTCCAATCATACTTTCCTAACACTTTGCCTGTCGGTCGCTCTAGATAAACCAAAGCGTACCTGTGTAGCTTTATGACAACGGGTCCAGTAGGTTATGTTCTATTATATAAGTTTTGTTTTAAAAGGGGGGGGGGGTGCGGAATAGCCCATACCTCCCCGTCCGCCGGAGACTGTGATAAATCACGAGCTGTGATCAAACTGGTTATACAGTTCAATATATTTTATTTTTATGTTAACATAAAGAAGAAATCTAGCATAGTTGCAACTATGCAGTATTATCAGATTGTACAAATAGGGTTAAGGTGAGAACGAAATTCTACAGAATTATAGTTCTATATAATGGAACACATGTCCCCACAAAGTATCATGCATAAGATCTTGAAGTGAGATCTGGTTATGAGTAAGCAGACTTTCTTGATGTCACCCACTGCTTGCAATCTTTTGTATTTTTTATATATTGTTTGCATACAATAAAACTTTTTTTTTTTTATATGGATTATTTGTCCCCTGAGGTTAAGGATATTGTCACGAATGTCCCCCTCCAATCTTGGTATTCAGGCAATATCGTCAATGATGGAGGGGCCACTATTAAATTATAGGTTTGATTCCCGGAGGGAAGTAGAGAAAACCTAATATTTAGTAGGGCCCCGTAATCATTGAAATACATGTCCCTCCTAGCCAACCCACTTCCCATTCGTTGATTTCTATAGTTTTATCTTGGTATTTCAATGAAGGACGGAGATGGCCGCTAGAGGGCCTGGTGTCGGGGTAGCAAAACGCAAGAAATCCACATATGGAAAGTCATATGATAACAAATATTAAGTTAATTTTTTTTTTTTTTTTTTTTTTTTTTTTTTTACCAAGTTTTTTCTGTAGGGTACCCGATCATAATGACGATCCCATAAGGGAATTAAGCGTGCACTTATGAAGAGTACTCCATGATCCTTCCGCGCGGTAGATTCAAAATGCTGACGCGGGATGTTGAATGGAGACTATTATACTAATAGGCAATATCGTCAATGATTACGGGGCCCTACTAAATATTAGGTTTTCTCTACTTCCCTCCGGGAATCAAACCTATACCTTTTGATACCTTTTGATGTGTTCGCCGCTCTTCTAGCGGCACCAAGGAGCGCGACGCCCCTCGTTATGGGTGGTGATTTGGTGCAGTAGACTGTTTGAAGCGACAGCTCGCTCCCTTGCGAGGATGGGCTCGTCTGGCACTTTTTGCAGTTCGACATCTAGGGCTCTCTTGAAGTTGTCTAACGAGATGTCCCTCATGTCTCTTACTCGCCGTGGGAGTTTGTTGAAGAGACGTGGGCCTCTGTGATAACCAGCCCTCTCGCAGCGAGCCCATAGCACCCCTGTTATTCATCCGGGGGATTTCGCATTCCCAGCCTCTCCTATCACTGAATTTCATGACTATCGGAGTATGTAGGTTTGGTACTAAACCCTCTGCGATTTTCCACGTGTATATTATTAGGTAACGTTCTCTTCTACGTTCCAGTGAGTACAGATTCAGTGCTCTTAAACGCTCCCAATAGTGTAGATGTTTTATCGAACTTATATGCGAAGTGAAATTTCTTTGTACACTCTCTAAATAATAATAATAATAATAATAAGCATGTTACTTATTTCTCATAAGCGCCAATTTTTCCGAAGAATTCACTAGCGCTCGGAAAGAGAAAGAAAAAAGAACAAAATCAATGCATCAAAAGAAGGCTTATATACAACACACATTTAACAATCACTAGCAGTGGCAAAACAGCCTAAACTCTATAGCCATCTGCCATGACACCTCTCTCAAGATCATAGCTTCTCTCAAAGAGAAAAGTCTTAAGGTGTCTCTTGAAGCATTCAACAGAACTCAGTTGGCTCATGGACAGCGGCAACTGTTATACAACCTCGGAGCCATGTAGGAGAATGACCTCTCAAAGAAAGAAGACTGCTGGAAAGCCCTTGGTTCATCAAGACGAAAAGGGTCATTGTCATGACGCACAACTACACCATGGTGTGCCGGTGGGCGTCTGAGCAGCTCCGCAAGGTACCTAGGCTCACCAAATTTGAGAACCTTAAAAGTCACCAAACACAACTTAAATTCTATTCTTGCTCTTACTGGCAGCCAGTGCAGTTCTATGTGAAGAGATGTAGTAGGAGTTCTAGGTGGAACACCAAAAATGAGTCTTGCGGCCCTGTTAAGAACAGACTGAACTTTCTTTAAAATATAATTTGGAAGACCCACCAACAGGGCATTGCAATAATCAACACGAGAGAAGACCAATGAGTGAACCAACGTCAGGAGGCAACGTCTGGTTATGAACGGCTTCACCAAATAGAGATTTCTGATATGCAAGTAACAACTTTTAACTATATGGTTTACATGCTCTTTGAAATCTAATCGGGAGTTCACATATACACCCAGATTTCGAACAGAGTTGGCCGGTCGCAGCTGAGATCCACCCACATTGATGGAGAGGGCACCTACTATATCATCAGCTCTTCTATTTCCTCGGATGATGAGAATATCAGTTTTACCATCATTTAGTTTAAGTTTTCTCGCTCTCATCCACTTCTTGATATCAGACATCAACAATTCCATCTTACTCCGTATATCAACTATATTTGTGATTCTCACATAAATCTGGGTGTCATCTGCATAAAAGTGAAAGGTGACATTATGTGCACGAAGCAGAAGAGACAAACTGCTGATATAAATTATAAATAGGATAGGACCTAAAACTGATCCCTGCGGAACACCATACTGCAGGGGTGTCGAGTCCGAGACCATTTGATTTACCATCACACTCTGGGATCTACCTGACAAGTACGACCCAAGAAGCAAGAGAGCGGAGTCACGCACACCACAGTGTGCGAGGTTTAACGACCCTCCCAATACCAAATAAGGTAAACCTCCTATTTGGTTGTAGCCTCGGAGTATCCAACGTAGAGCTTATACTATAACGATGTAATCTGCTTCACTGTAGAGCGGCAATTATCGTATACACATAGCACGAATTAAATCGATAACATCTAGAGTAGCACCTTACTCTCTCTACTAGGTACGTTGTACATACTTTTGAGGTCTTTTAAATAGAAAATTGAAAAGAGAAACGAGAAAGAAAGGAAAAAGTTGTCGACTAGGCCATTCCATCTGGCTCTTCACGCCGCTGTCAGGGGCGTACCTTCTAACCCGGTCCGGATTAAAGGGCATCTCGATATCAAGCTACAAAAGAGGCAAGATTGGATGGGCAGGGGTACGGTCTGTGGGAGGGACACTATGACGGATACTCCGAGGCTACAACCAAATAGGAGGTTTACCTTATTTGGTATTGGGAGAGTCGTTAAACCTCCCAATTTAGTAGTAGCCTCTACGTTCCAACGTAGAGCTTAGAGTACCAAAATTGGAGGCGGACATCCAAGCCGAGAAAACTCAAACAACAGCAATTAGTTAAGGATCATGATAAAGAAAAGACAGACTTAAACAAGAGAGTTTATATAAAGAGTGTACGGACAGGTGCATAGTAAGAGAGGCCACGTACAGTCATGTCATGTTCTTTTAGATCTTAACCTAATCGTATGAATGTTACATATCATAATATGTAATCCCCTGAAGGGAAAGGTGTATGCCTCATGTGTTAGAAGTGCAATGACGTATGCCTCAGAAACATGGGCCGTTAAAGTAGAGGATGTCAACAGAAGGGAGCGTAATGAGATGAGAATGGTGAGATGGATGTGTGGGGCCAGGCTACAGGATAGAATAACAAATGTTGAGCTGAGGAGACGTTTAGGTATAAAGAGTATTAGCAAGGTGATGCGTACAAGTAGACTGGGATGGTATGGACATGTGGAGAGAATGGATGAACAAAATTGGGTGAAAAAATGCAGGTCTGTGATTGTGGAGGGAGCTGCACCAAGGGGTGGACCGAGGAAGACCTGGGATTGGACTATACGCGCCGATCTCAAATCCAAGAACTTGACAAGTGAAGCAGCCCATAACAGGGTTGCCTGGAACGCTCCCATTAGGACAAGAGACTGAAACTGCACTGATGTGTGGAACACTCGGTCTTAAAATTTTATGTATGTATGTATGTATGTATAATGGTGGATATGGAAGACAGGATGCCCCCCCCCCTTTTATATGGAGTAAAGGAGGAAGTACTACACCGGATAAGACCAAGTGTAAACATCGCTAACAGCACCGCGCACAATGTAAAAAGTGCCGGAGGTGATAAGTGACACCCAGTAGATAAGGGACTGAACACTTAATTCTGTGGGCTGCTAGAAAACAGTAGGACAAACACCCCAATGACAATGCTTGAGCATGACACAAGCGGGTGATGCATAACGAACAGAATGTGATGACGGGAAGAAAGCAATGAAACATACAGTACCATCTACCTTTCAACCATATAATGTAATAATGAAGGAAATGAAAAACAAGATCCTTAAGCCTAGGTAAGGTCCTTAACCCTAGGTGACATTATATACATATATGTGTAACCCATTGCTCCACCCCTCTCCCCCCTCCCCCCAATATAGGAGCAGACAGGATAGGAGAAAAAACAGTAGGGGGAAGGACAAGAATAGAGGAAGACCCCTAAGTAACCATTTGGCCCAACGCAACACAAGGACGCCCCGGCCCGTCTGTGGACATGGACAAATAGGAGGAGACAAATGTGATGGGGGAAGACCACAACCCTGTGTCAGCAAGAACCCTGAGGGAGTGAGTGGGAAGGAAGCGGAGCGTGGCCGCAGAAGACCGAATGTCATGCGCCGAACCCCGAACCAGAGGATTGCCATCCTTAACCCTTCCTCCCCGGGCTGTCTTACCCAATGACGGTCGCCCCTACCCGGGCGAAATGGCTGAAAAACGTCTAGGCCTAGGCTACCGTATTTATGTTTATTTTCACTGCTAGAACTTTCCCACTCATCTATAATCGTAGTGCGGTTTTCAATCTGTATTTTGGCATTGAGTAGAGCTCTGTAAGTCAACTGGTTCAGTTGTGATGACGATTTCAGTGGAGCCAATATTGCAGAGATGTTGCCAATATGGGGGCTTTTCAGACACTAATTTCGTCATGACGTCAGAACAATAACATTGAGGAGTCTTCTCCTTCTTGTTTTTGGAGGTGCGGTGACGAACGCTTGGGTTTGTTAACATACGTCGTATGCACGGCGTTCAGACCAAGCTTAATTAGGCTATTAAGCTCATGCCTTAGATAAGGCATACCGGGTAGCGGCTCTTCTTTCGTGCTGTCCTTACCTAAGGCAGACCGGGTAGGAAGGGTTAAGAACGCAACACAGGCGTAGTCCCACAGCACGTTTGGTCAACCTCCTACCGGGCTTAGGCGCCACCCAGAGCGCCAACCCCGAACGTCGGCACAGTGGAATGAACAATTGAATGAAGCGAAAGAACAGGGCACAACGTGTGATGACGACGGCCGCGCTTAAGAGAGGGGACCGGGAAAGGCTTAAAGACGTGCGCCTCTCGTTCGTTCTTAGCAAGAAAATGAACAGACTTAGCCAAAGTTACCGACCCGAGGATGGAAGCAAACCGCAAGCGGTTCTGGGCCCTGAGACATGGCAGCCCACTCTGAAACCCTCTCACCCGTAGCTAAAGCTAGAAGAAACAGTGGCTCGCCAAGGAATCTGTCAGGTGTGGGGTGAAGAGTGGATGCCGCAGACGAGAGCCATGTGAGAGCCGCCGCCAGAGACCACTGATGGGGAATCTGACGTGGGGTTGGTCCGAGCCGAAAGTAGGCTTGCATGAAAAATTCCAGTTCATTCTGAGGAACTACCAACCCTGTGAGGGTCTCAAAAGGCACGCGAATGGTAGATAGGTGGGTCCTAATTGTGTTTTATATGGAGTGACGCTCCTCAAAGAAACAATGAAGGGAGCGAAACACAAGCGCCACTGACGGAGTAGCCTGTGAAGAGTTGTGTAACCAACAAGGAAAGCAGCGCCAGGGAGATTCATATATCATCCATGTAGATGGCATCCAAAGTAGAGTGAATTTGGTAGGTAATGATCGGGCAAACCAGGGGAGCCACCCTGCCGCACAAACATCCAACGATGCGAATGCCAACGAGGTCCCTAGGTCTCCATTCGACCCCAAGTGGAAGCTCGAGACCGACATGGGCACGGGATCCGGGCAACATCGTACCAGCGGAGAGTACCAGGCTTGGGCCGGCCATAGGGGCGCGAACAACCAAACAATGCCCTGGTACTCTCTCAGCCTGTGGAGGACCTTGCACAACAAAAGTGCGGCGGTAGGCGGAAACATGTATAGAGACTGCCACCTGGTCCAGTCCTCGCTGAAAGCGTCTGGGCCCCCCGCTGGAGTGTGAAGCCAGCGGGTCAGGAACACAGGCAACTTGGTCGTCACGTGAGAAACGAACAAGTCGACCTGTGGAACATCCCAGGAGGCTGCCAGGTCGTCGAATACGGTTTGTTGGAAGGACCATGTTACCTGGGTGCCCCGTCCCCTAGACAGAGCATCCGCCCACAGGGCGGGAGACCCGGTTAGGTAGGTCGCAGGCAGCGTAATGTTGTAACGATCTGCCTGAAAAAACAGTTCCTCCACCAGACCCCGAAACATCGTGGATCTGGAGGAGCCCTGTTTCAGCATGCAATGAACTGCAGGCATGTAGGCCATCAGGAAGGCCAACGACCTGCCGGGAAGGGCTAGCCCTTGACCCCGCAGGAATAACAATGGGACCAACAGTATCAAGACCTGTAAGTGTAAGGGAGTGAGACCTGACCACTTGCCTAGGTGTTGGTGACCCATGGTGGACTGGGAGCCCCATCCCCCTTCGCCCGACGCATCGTTGCCTATCCAGATAGTCTAGGGGGCGAAGTCCAAGGCACAGCCCTCGCGAGCCTGCCCCGAACAACCCAGTGTGTCAAAACAAATGGAACGAGCGAGGAATCGGACAAAGCCGACGTGGAGGCAACAGTGGGAATGCTTAGTCGCCCAGTTGAATCAGGCGTGTTGACCCCGAACCTCCCTAGGGGAATGGTCAGACACGCCCAATGGAGCGACCCGATCAACGAGCCCCAGAGTGACCCGGTAATGGAGACCGAGTGCAACGCAGCGAAAAGTTTCCTTCGAAGCTGCGAGGCGGTCACCCGACTCTGTCCGATGGTCGCGCTCGCCATGACCCAGTCCAGGCCCCCCCACGTCACATCTTGGGACGGGGTGAGGCACGACGTGGGAACGTTTATCGGGAAACCTAAACTTGGGACGTGGTGGATGACAAGGAGAGTGTGTTGTGCACATTGAGTGGGAGAGTCTGCGGAGATGAGCTAATCGTCCAAGTAAAACAGGAGCTGAATCCCCTGACGGAGCAGGGGAGTCAGAGCCTGCTGGTCGAGTTACGTAAAGACTCGTGGTGCGATATTGAGACCGAAGGGCAGCCTGTCGAACGTGAATACCCTTGCGTGCCGCTGGAGCGCCAGATAGCACTGGAACCGAGGTGCAAGCGGCACATGCCAGTATGTGTCCAAGAGAACCAGGGATATCACCCAGCAGCCGGGACGGAGCGCCAACCGCACCTGACTGAAGGGGAGCATCCGAAAGCGGGTGTGTACGATATGCAAATTGATGCACGACAGGTCGACCACCGGTCTCATCGCATCGCAGTCCTTCCGCGGGACCAGAAACACATGTGAGAGGAATACCCGCCTGAGTGGCGAGATTACCCGAACAATCCCATGCTCGAGTATTGACATGACAACCGTGGCCACGTCTGGAGAGACGTGCCGAAGTCGGGGAGGACGTCTGAGAGGGGGCCTAGACCGCCCCCTCCAGAACACCCTGGGAGGAAGCGGCTGCGGGAGACCGCGACGCCCCAGAAACACGGGGTGCGAAGTGTCCCGCAGTCGCAAAGAGGTAAGTCTTTTGCCAAGCACCAACCAAGAAGAGACCCTCAGGTGCGAGCTCAGAGAGGAGTAGCTTCGTCCTGATCTCCGCGGGCGCCTTCGTACAGAAGGCCACCCTCAGCGACGATCTACACTTAGCAGCCTCATGGACGGCCCCCTGAATGTCACCCACTGAGGGCAGGGCGAGCTGCAGGCGCACGCGCCGCAAGGTCTCCCAACTTGTCTTGAGGTCGCCAGCAGGTTCGGCTTCAAGAAGCCGGAGGTGAAACCTCGCCATTTGGAACAGCAGGAGGAGGGTGGAGAGCCAGCGAGCGGCGCGTTGCTGGAGCCGGTGATCCTGATCGAGGGCACTCTTCTCCGATAGCACGAAGAAAGACGTGGGCAACTGGTCGAACACAATGTTAGGGGCATTCAGCCATGACCAATATGTGGGAGAGACCCCGGACGAGGACAGGACGAGCCCAGACACAAAAGTGTTGTCAGGGGGCGGGAGAGAAACAAAGCCCTCAGCAGACCTGACGCCAAAACCAACCCCCTCCGCCAGCCACCGATCCCAAGGCCCGTCCTCAAGATTGGTGAGCTCGAGCATGACTTTGCTTGCAGCATCGCGAGCACTCTTCACCAGAGGAAGACCGGCAATGGCTGACAGAGCGGGAGCATCAGCTAAGATGTCTCGGCGGGCGTAGTCCGACCAGAAACGTGTAGACCCAGAGGGAGATACCCTAGAACGGTATGTAAAAACTGCAAATCCGACCTACTGAGGTGAGGCCGGATATCCACCTCTGGAACTATGCCGTCCGGAGTCAGTGCCCGGAAGAAACCCGGAGCACGAATCTGCATATTCCAATTATCAGCAACTGGCCGTTCACCCCCGTGCAAGAGTGGCGGCACAGTCCGGGTGAGTAGCCACCACATTCTGCCAAGACGCAGGCACGCCTTACAAAGAAGGGAGGACACGTTTGGTAATCTTAAACGTAGACAGTGGGGGAACACTAACGGGCTGGCCAACCATCCCCAGCCCGCACCCAGGCAGCACGCCGAAACACGGTGAAGGAGCCAGAGAGGGGGCTGGCGCAGGCAGAGCCGCGGCCGCCACCACAGAGGTTGCTGGGCCAGTAGACAGTTGACCTTAGTAAAGGGGAAAGACCAGTAAAAGCATCAGACATCTACATCCAAGAGTCCTAACCGAATTGTCTAGCATCACAGCTGACGTGGGAGCGTCCGGGGGAAAAGAGAAGAGAGGCAAAGCATAGGTCCGACCTAGAGTAGGGTAGAACCCACCCGAGGGCGGAACGGGCCCCGGGAGGCCCTAACCCAGATGCCAGAGGCTCGTAGAGAGCTGACCTGTAAGAGAAGGTGTCGAGACAGAGGAACGACCTGGAGCGGGAGTCATCCACGCACCAGGGCGGAGCGAGCCGATTGCAGCCCGTCCTAGAGACCCGCGGCACCGGTGAGGGTGGAAGGAAAAAAACACTCCAGACACCGGTGAGCACAATGTAGGGTAAGACCGTGGCTTAGGAACCTCAAGGCATTGGTGAGTCCAAAATAGGTGAAGACAGCTTCTCAGGAACTCAAGGTATTGGTGAGTTCAAGGTAGGTTAAAACCGAGGCTCAGGAGCTGGAATCAGACGAAAACAGGTGCCCAAGATGGTGTAGAAAAACCGTAGACAGGCAAGCAAGAGCAAGCCGAGGAGGCAACAGTGCCCCCCCCCCCCCCCCCCCCCCTAAAAGTTAGGCTAAGTGAAAAGTCGGCTTAGCCTAAAGAGGGGCAGGGAAAAAAGAAGCTCGACGTCGGAACGTAGAGTCCACTGCAAAACCGCGGTTTTGCAGGAATGTTAGGCCGACCAGTACGTCGGACGGCAGAGAGCGGCCAAACAATCAGAGGATCACCGAAGACCGCATGTGCGGGGATCCAGGGGTAGACGGCAGACAAACCTGAGAAGGAACTCTTGACACTGTTGTCAACCCAAAAAATACCAAGAAGATGGTTTCACATTTCTGAGATTTCGCAGGAGCCGTGCATGACATGCCGGACCGAATTGGCAACAGTGTGAAGAGTGAGCAACAGCCCTCCATCGACGAAGGCTAGGCCACGAACGCCCCCCGCCAACAGACGGAAGAGCGATCCACTAACGGAGGTAACCAGGGCTCATCACTAGGCCTGTATATGCGAGGAAGAGACCCCAATAGGGAAGGGAACCCTATGAGGAGGCTAAATGAAAGAGAAAGAAGAGGACTGTGCCCCCCTTTCATACTTTAAGGTAGCCTAGCCTAGGAAAACTCCGATAGAGTGACAGCACTTCGCGAAACGAGCTTCCCCCCCCCAATGTAAACCCCCAAGCAGGTAAACAAATAAGGCGACAGTACATGTAGGCCTTAGGCGGAGGTGAGGGAGGCAGAGGAGAGCATCCAAAGTGGAGCGGAGCACAGCCTGGGAAACAGGGGAGAAGAGTATGAAACACCAGAAGCGATGCATCAACAGGCATGGATAAGTAGCAATGCACTCTTCAACCCAAAACCCAGAGAGGAGCGGACCATCAAGGTACCCTCCAGTCGGGGGCGGAACAACAGGACAGCCAAAAAAGTGTGAAACACACGCTGCCGTAGGGCGGTGTAAACACGCCCTGGAGCAGTCGTGTTAGACCAAAATAAAAAAGCCGTAAGGTAAACCGATCACAAGGGCAGGGAGACGCCCAAAAGCGCTCACTAGACCTTGAGAAAGAAACCTCCGCTGCAGAACGGAGAGTGTAGACCCCCCACCCAATGTAAACCCCCAACCAGGTGAACAAAGAAGGTGACATTACCCATAGGCCTAGGCAGAAACGAGGGAGGCACAGGAGAGCACCCAAAGTGTAGCGTAGCACAGCCTGGGAAAAAAGGGAGAAGAGCATTAAACACCAGAACCGATGCACAAACAGGCATGGACAAGTAGCAATGCACTCCCCAACCCAAACCCAGAGAGAAGCGGAGCAACAAGGGACCCTCCGGTCTGGGGCGGAACAACAGGACAACCAAAAAAGCGTGTAACACACGCCGCCGTAGAGCGGGGTAAACCCGCCCTGGAGCGGACACCGATACGCTCCAGAGCGGGCCACAGCCACCAGCACCACAAAGACTAGTAGGACCGACCCAGAGCGGGGGAAGAACCCGCGCCCTAGGGCGGGGGTAAGCACGCCCTGGAGCGGACACCGATACGCTCCAGAGCGGGCCACAGCCACCAGAACCTTACCAAGGCACCTCAGAGACGAGTAAGGACCGATCCAGAGCGGGGGAAGAACCTGCGCCCGAGGGCGGGGGAAGACACCAAGAGAGCCAGCTGAAAAACCAAACTAACCGACCTGGAGCGGGGAAAACCATCGCTCCAGGGCGGGGCGGTCATGCTTGAGCGGGAGGATGATATAGCGGACTCACGCCCGGTCCAGAGCGGCCAAATACATGCTCGAGGGCGGTACAAAGACCGACCTAGAGCGGGGCCGAAGAGGGACAGACCAGAAGCAGTCACCAAAGCACGCCCAGGAGCGGAAAGACCGACGCCCCAGGGCGGAGCGGTGAACACCAAATTAAAAGTGAGGGCTAGGGCAGGTCCAAGTGAAAAAAGAAATGCGACGAGTGCCAGACGCTCGCCCTGGAGCGGTAAGAACGACGCCCCAGAGTGGAGCGGCGAGCCAGGTCCAAGTAACAGAGGACCGAAGCGGCACTCACCGACGACACTTAAGACAGAAAGTCAGAAAAAGGAGAAGTGTCACGTCTGCCCCCAGGGACTCGAGAAAAGGAAAACGCCAACCAAAGACCGACCTGGCGTGGGATGTGACCCACGAACAGGGAGGAGCAGAGGAAGACATAGCCTAATCACAAGGCCCAAAGGTGGCAAAAACAAGGTAAATAGCAGAACACAAATTTGGGGTTCTGGAAAGCCAGAGGTAGTCAGATAACTGGTGCGAACCCCATAAAACAAAATAAGGGGGGTCAAGGGACATCCCCAGGGGTTGCAACAGAATCGAACGACAAAACGCCCCCTGTAGGCTAGGCTACCCACAAAAAGTTAGCCTAATCGGCACTAGGTGATAGGAATAAATAAAAAGGACGCCACTAGCAACCGCACACCCAAAGAGGTGTGAGTGCGACATTAAAAGACCAATCATGGGGCAAGTGACATCCCGGGTCGGCGCCCCCCACCATAACATCACCCAAAAAACCGAAGTTAGCCTAGCCACCGAAAAAATGCGCATAAGTCAGAAACTAAGTAAGTGACAAGAAGCCCTAAATGAATAGAACCTATCAAAACCTAAACTAAAGTCACCGCAAAGAAATTAAAAGCAATATAAGGCAAAGGCCTTTCAACACTAGCGTCGTCCCAAGACACGCATGCGCAGAGGGCTGAAAACATGAGAGACCTCCACTTTCAACGCAAACACTCGAATAAAACACCTGAGTGCCCATTTTACGTTGTGCCTACAACACGGATCATCTATCAATAATTACAGGCGCCAATTAAAGGCCCAAAACTCACCAAAGGTGACAAAGATAGGAGTGTAAGGCACCAAAATGACGGAGCACTACAAAAAATACGTGTGCACCCGAGTGGTAGCGCGAAAGAGATGCCCTTTAATCCGGACCGGGTTAGAAGGTCCCTGACAGCGGCGTGAAGAGCCAGATGGAATGGCTTAGTCGACAACTTTTTCTTTTCTTTCTCATTTCTCTTTTCAATTTTCTATTTAAAAGACCTCAAAAGTATGTACAACGTACCTAGTAGAGAGAGTAAGGTGCTACTCTAGATGTTATCGATTTAATTCGCGCTATGTGTATACGATAATTGCCGCTCTAGAGCGAAGCAGATTACATCGTCATAGTATAAGCTCTACGTTGGAACGTAGAGGCTACTACTAAATTTACCTATTTATTCCCTCTAAATATAATTTATGTTGTACAGTAGTTTGAATATATATAAGTACAGTAACCCCTCGCCATTTCGGACCTCTAATTGTCGGAAACCCGCACTTCTCGGAATGGCATAGGCCTCTCGGAGATGTCCCTGTATATCTCTTACAGTTTCTTACAGTAGATCCTCTGGAAAAAGGCAAACTAGGCCTGTGTATCCAGCTCAGTACCAGTACTTGCACTGCTGCGGTCGTTCACGGTGTTGGCGGCGGCGGTAACAGACGCAACATTTTTACTATTCTGTATTTTTGTTTTATAATCAAACTTCAAATCTTGTCTTCCCCATCCTTTATCAAGATTACTTTCAAACTCCCTTATTGATTCGGAATCGACTACATACTGGGGCAGTGCGTTCCACTCATTTACCACTCTATCACAAAATGAGTTCTTTGCCTTCTCAAGCCTATTTCTTTCTTTGACCTCTCGTTCCCTCCCGCATCAAGAAGATACCTTCACACACATCCTCATCATACTTTCCTGACACTATCTTAAAAGTCTCTATCATATCCCCTCTTTTTCTCCTATATGCCAGTGTTGGAAGCCCCAGTGTCCTCAACCTCTTCATCTTAGTCTCTCCCCCACTCCTCGTGCAAGAAGCCTGCTAGCATGAACAGTACCAACCCCTCGCCCCCGTTCTAACCACTCCTCTCCCCGACCTGTACGCAAAGTCCCGCCACCACCAGGAGGCAGAGTTTATTGGGAGATGAAGAGAGCTATGAATTTGAGGGATTTCTGGCAGAGGGTAATGAAGTGGAGGATCAATTGACTGTAGTGAAGAGACAGATGATGGGTCTGTTAAGATGGAAGGGAGTTATGGAGAATTGGAGGAGAGATTATAGGTTTGACTCCTGTAAGGAGATAAAGAAAACCTAATATTTAGTAGTGGCCCCGTAATCATTGACGAACATGCCTATTACATAAGGCATCCTCTTCAAACACTAATCCGCCGTAGTTTGAATCTACCGCGCAGAGCATTTAAAAACTGAGGAGCCTTCATCATGAGCGCACGCGACCTCACTCATGGCTTCAGTCATTATGAATTGGGTTCTCACTACGAAAAAAAAAACTTCGTAAAAATAAAAACAAAAAGAAAATAAGAATAACTATCCAATAAGCTTTCCATCATATCGTGGATGTACTTGTGTGGATTTCTGACCAGACGCTGAATCAGGCGTCATTCCTCCTTCACTGACATATCAAGTAAACCAAAATCCTTAATACATCAACGAATGGGAAGGGGACGGTCGGGAGGGCCCCAGTCGTCAATGATTACGGGGGCACTACTAAATATTAGGTTTTCTTTATCTCCTTACAGGAGTCAAACCTATAATTTATTAGTGGCCCCTCCATCATTGACGAACATGCCTGATATCTAAGACTGGAGGGGGGACATTCGTAATCATATCATAACTCTAGAAAAGCAGATAATAAAAACAACCACATAGTATTCTTACTTTTGAAAAATGTATTTAATACGGCGTAGGCCGGAAATATACAAGAAAAAGGGGTTCAGGCAGGTGCGTGCTTCAAAGAAGCCTGCCCGACAAAAATAGGTAACCCTGAAGATTCTGAACACAGATCTCTAGTTACAAAAGGCACCCCACTCAACGAGTGGTGACAAAAATAATAAGTTATAAGTTTATATGTGCACATCATAAACCCCAAAATACATGTGGAGATCAATTGCTAATGAACTCCATTGAACTAATGTTACATTGCTTTCGCAGCTAAAACTACTATAACAACACCGTTGTTTTGTACTAAACTTTGTACTAGCACAAATTCTCGCAGAGAAATTTTCATATCACATTTTAACCTTATCACAGCTCTCATACTCCGGCGGGGTCTAGGGTGTCCTATGTCAACTGACTGCACCCCCCCCCCCCTTCCTTGAAAATAAACATAAGTGACTGCAGGGCCACCTAGACCCTCTGCCTTAAAGCTATACATGGTAAGGAAGGTTTGTCTAGAGCAACTGACAAGTATCTAGAGAGAAACGTATGATTAGACGCCCACAACTGTGTGGACGCAATATCTTCAACTGAAAAGTTTTTCAGGAAACGTAAAGAGGCCGCCCACTTGCGTAAATCGTGGGCCCTACCCACAACGCCGGGATTACTCTCTTTAATGACTTCTACCAGAAGAGAGGCTAATCGCCGTTTAAGTAAGCGTTTACCCGTACTCGCTACCCATAAAGCACCTTGGGGGTTATGAGGAGCTATTCTCAAATATTTGGTTAGAGCTTGCACTGGACATAAATTATGATGCACCTTTCCCCTTTTTAACGCCGGCACCGTGAACTCAGAAAACACGTGTGCACTATGCTCATTCTTGGCTACAAACGCCGGGGAGGGTGCAATGGAAATTGAATCATTAAGTCTACCAAACCTAAGACAATTAGGTGTGTTGCTCATCGCCGCCAGCTCAGACACTCTGTTTCCGGTGGCCAAAGCCAAAAGGAAAACTGCCTTCTTTAAGATTAAAGCAAAGTCTGCAGTATTTTGATACAGACGAGAATGAAGTAAAGACAAAGCTTTGTCCAGAGACCAAGTAGGCATGAGCTGACGGGGAGGTGGGCGGAGTTTAAAACACGCTCTCATAAATCCTGTTTCCTCCGCCACCGGTATGGATAGACCTGTAAGGTCGAAAAAGGGCACTCTAATCGCAGTTAAGTGATTCTTCAAAGTAACCACAGATAAACGTTTCTGCTCAAACAGATAGTTCAAGTAATTAAAAACCAATGCCACTGAGGGTACAGTTTGTTCCGTTCTAACAATCCAAGAAGTAAAAGCTTTCCAATGAGATTGATATTGTCGCTTAGTAGACTGAGTATATTGATTGAGCAATTTATTGGTCACATCCCTACCGTATGGTGCTAGCCACTTGGCCTCCTGAATGTCCATAATGCAAAAGTCAGCGAGGTCTCTAGGTTGCCAATCGTGTCTAAGTGGAAGTACCCGACCGGGAGCGATACCGGGTCCGGGCACCACATTATTAACTGCTGGTACCACACCTGCGCCGGCCACAGGGGCGCGATTAGCGAGACTAAGCCTCGATAAACTCGTAGTTTGTTCACTACGTGGCACATTAGTGACGCATCTGGCGGCGGAAACAGATAGATGGAGCTCCATCTGTTCCAGTCTGTCACTAGGGCGTCTGGCCCCCCTGCCGGCGTTATCGCCCGGCGGGTGAGGTATAGAGGGAGCTTGTGAGTCTCCTCGGACGCAAAAAGATCCACTTGTGGATGGGAGAGCTCCGCAATCATTAGGTCGAAAATGGGTTGCTTGAGCTCCCATTCTACTGTCGTGCTCTGTCTCCGGGACAGAGCGTCTGCCCAGACGTTCGCTACGCCTGGGAGATAAGATGCGTGAAGATAAATATCTAGACTGGTGGCTAGAACAAAAATCTCTTCCGACACGAGTAGCAACTTCCTTGACCTCGTTGACCCTTGTTTCTGAATACAGTGAACTGCATTCAGATTGTCCATTCTGAAGGCCACTGACTTGCCCCGTAACGCCGGGCCGTGAGCCTGAAGGAAATACAAGGGGACTAGTAACTCTTTGACATTTATGTGAGAGATTTCTAAGTGGGACCAAAGTCCCTGACCCTGGTGCCCCTGATTTGACTGAAATCCCCACCCTATGGTGCCTGACGCATCCGTGTCTACCCATACCGTTGGAGGAGGAGAGGTCCATGACATGATTGAGTGCAATGTTTCCCTCTTCGCCCAGACCGCGAGTAAGGTGTGGATTAATTTTGGTATGGGCCATAATTTTCCCGCCGGTAAGAGTGGGAAATATTTGTTGCCTTCCAATATTAATCGTTTTACTTTCAACCGGCCCAACTTGACAGTTAGCTGAATCCAGTTGAGAGAGCCGACCAGAGACTCCCAGACTCTTCGTGTCGTAGTCAGACTGTGAAGAAACCTGAACAGTTTCCTGCGAAACCTGTTGCGATTGTCCACACTCTGACTCAGAGTGAGAGCGGCGGTGTCCCAGACCAGCCCTATCCACTGAATTACTCTTGAGGGAACAAGGTTTGACTTTACCAGATTTACCTTGAAGCCTAGAGTTTTGACATGATTTAAAATGATATTGACATGTTTTATGCATAATTGTTGTGTCTCTGCCACCACCAGCCAGTCGTCTAGATACCACAACACTCTGATTCCCTGTTTTAACAACGGCATCAGGGCTTGCCGGACTAGTTTCGTGAATAATCGAGGTGCTAGGTTCAAACCGAACGGCATCCTCTGAAAAACAAAATTTTGGTGCCTGATCCTCAAGGCCAGAAACCTTTGAAATCTTTTGTTGACCGACACGTGCCAATAGGCGTCTGTCAGGTCTAGGGAACACATCCAGCCACCCGGCGGAAGTGTTAGCCTGATTTGATGAACTGTTAACATTCTGAAAGACTCGTTGTAAATGTGAAGATTCAGATAAGACAGGTCTACGACCGGCCTCATCTGAACACTGTCCCGTTTGGGAACCAAAAACAGTTTTGACGTGAATACAGGGTAATCTGGAGGGACCGGGATGATGACATTCTTGGCAATCATCTCCTGGACCAGCAACTCCACCTCTAAAGAAACACAATTTGCCGTTGTCGGCTGACGTAAGCGAGGTCGCCGGAGCCACTGCCAAGTGATGCCTTTGCGTGCCACCATCCGTGCCCAGGTTTTTAACGGCCATGCTTGGTGACACGTTCGGAACGACCCAGTTAGCAGACAAGGGTTCGCCGGCTGTACTTCCCTCGGTTCCTCCGGCTCTAAGATAGGCACTGGGAGTGAGAAAGACTTTAGTTTTTTGATGGTGGGTTTGGTGGTGTTGGACGCTTCGCCGGCTGGCTGGTGTGGGCCGAAGACTGGCCCTGCCCCGGCTTATACTGGCCGCGTCCCCTCTGTCCTGAAAACCCTCTCTGTCTATGCCTGAACTGACCCAGGGGGGATTGGGAGGACTTAGGCGGAAGAAACGGCTTAGAACCCCCTGGCTGAGCTTTAGTAGGAGGCTTAGGTTTGGGGAAGTTAAATGCGGGTTTCTTAGCCTGTGCGGGACTGTGCTTCACGGCCTGTGCCATGTTAAACACTGTTCGCCATACATCAGGGGACATTAAAGAAGGTGTAAGTACTGGGGACATTACCACCTGGTTAGCAATGCGATCAGGCAGCTTGCGAACTAATGACATCCTAAGATCCTGTCGTGCTCGCACCGCCTCAAGTAAGGCTGTGCGTATGTCACCTAAGGATTGAATCGACGACTGAAGAATCAGACGCCGGGATAACTCAACTGATCTTCGAGCATTCGTGTCTGCGATTGCCTGAGTAGACCTGAGTAAAGACTTAGCCACCTGTTGAGAAACTATGTACTGTGAAAACAGGCGGAAAGCTTTTCCCCTTAGCCTAAATTCTCTGTCTAGGTGAGAAGGGGTAGGGGTAGTGAATGGTTCCTTTAGTTCACAAAGATTAATCTTAGGGGCAGCTAAAAAAGAAAATAAAGCTGACGGAACTCCGCCGGCAGAACCTACCGGCATGGAGAACCATGAATGTGTATCCTGAGGGATCTGGTGGGAAGATTTAGAAGTGAAAGTGGTTGCAAAGTTTTGAGCCTCTACCTCCCAATCCACCCAAGGTCCTGGTCCCAACTGTCCCACCTTCAACACTGGATTAGCTGTCTCGTCTGTGACGGTCTGTAAATCTAGTTCAGGAGTAAGAGCCGACAGAGCCTTAATATCATTAAACCCATCCAGCTTAGACCAGTCTGAAAAAAGTTTTGAAGCTGAGGCAGGGGGTAAAGCAGGCTTAGATGCATAAACAAAATAATCCTGATGATAATAACTAGGTATAGCCTTGATATTTACGTCCAAAACATTACCCAAGGCATCCAATGCCCTTAATTTCTTAGACTTATTTCCCTGGATAAACCACTCACGTGGTACCGGGAGTTCCCCTGACAAGGTAGGCTGGGCAAGCTCTGGCTTAGAGGGGTTCAAAGGGACCCATGACTCGTCTGGCCCATAAAGCAGGGGCATAGCTACCTTTCTAAGAGGCGCTTTGTCTAGAGGGGGTGGATTAACATCCGTAATGACCCTGACATTTGACGTAGTGAATGCCGCCGTAGCTGGCTTAGAGCTCCCTGCCGGTGACAGAGTAGGAGGGTTAGGAATCTTAGATAAATCGATTGACGTTATCAGAGGCCGTACCGCAGAACTTGTCAAGGGAGCCCCCAAGTCCATTGTGGGGTTTTCTCGTTGTTGATTAAAGAATTTTGATAGAGCATGAGTTAGTAACCCATCAATTTCTTGTGCTGTAACAAACTGGTTAGATGCAGAACTTTCAGGTGAATCAGTATTATCATGGGCGGCGTCCAGGCCTGCGGCTGACCCTTGTCCCTTCCCTATCTGAAATTAATGACACTTCATCTTGTTCCTCCCGATCCTCCTGAGAAGACCCCGCCGAGGCAGGGGCACCTTGTTTCCAAGATAAATCAGGGATAGAGGATGGGTCGCCGCGTCCCTGTGGACATCGGCTACTGTGTGACTCGTATGAGTCGGACGTGGATGGTCAGACCCTGGCTGAGCAAACCGCCAAACACCGAGGCTCTGGCCTACGCTCTCTTGAGAGTCTGAAACATTCTCAATTATTGAATTTCCTGAACTTTCCGTTTCTAGGGTTAAAATATCAATAGGTAAATCTTGTTTAGGGACAGGCGCTTCACTATACTCTGAGGCTGTAACAGAAACATTTTCAGGTGTAGAGGTACGATGAGATGCACTAGACTTAGTAGAATGTCGAGAGGACTTCTTATGGGAATCCTTTTTGGAGGATTTGTGGCTACGGTGTGACCGCGAACTAGACCTAGGTTTGGAAGAATCACCACCATGGCCACTGGGGGAAGCTTCAGTCTTACACTTCTTACTAGCCGGGGAAGAGGCCCGACTTGAAGACCGTTGTCTGAGGGGTGACCTTGACCTCGATCTCGCCTGCGACGAGGAGGTGGCTGCCGGGGGAGTAGGCTCTCTCGGCGTTTAAACGTATCCACAGACGATACAGAACCCTGGCTAGTCTCTGTCGGCTTAAAACCCGTTACTCTAGAGGTACGTTTAGGGGGAGGTTGCTCTGACAGCAACTTATCCCAAAGTGGGACGTTGTCACATTGAAGTGACTTATGTGCGACAATGGTAGTATAGGCCGACATTTGTTGTCTGACCTCTCTCAACGCTACCGCCGCGGTCTTGTCATTGTCACACAGGACTTTATTGGCTAATTGGGAGCAAAATGAACAATTAAGTGTAACCCAGAGACCCCTTGAACGGTCTAGACATCTAACACACCTTATGCAAAGGGTATGCGCAAAAATTGGGATACCCGCGCAAGTAGGGGTAATGCACAGGGCAAAAACTGGGGCCACATTAGCCATGACAGAGACTGGTGTGAGGAACTACCGCCGGGTCTGTATTGGTCCGCCGGAGCTCAGCTCTGGAAAAATAAAGAAAAATTTCCAGGAATTAATGCTCATAAGGTTAACCCAAGTGTTCGCATACAAGTGTTAATAACCCGCCGGGTAACGGGATGCAAAGACACAGCTAACACATCTCGCTACGCGGCTGGGTGTAAAGAGGCTAAACAAATCTTCTTAGCTAAAGAACATGAAGAATACCCTCTGATATAATGGTCCAGTATGGCACTTATAGTCTGTAGGAGGTGGTGACTGTCTCAAGATTCAATTTTGTAACAAAGCCCCCCCTCATAAAGACGCCGGCCCTTGAAATATTTTAGTAGAATAGCCCAGGGCAGGAATATACGAGATCTGATTTTTTAACGAATTGTCCCAAACGATCGTCGTAAAAATAGAAGGCGGCGATACTGAAAGTATCACCCAATTAAGGTTAATCGAAATTGAATTTGTTTATAAATTCCTTAGTTCCTCCACTTAGGGGCACCCGCCGGGTGTGGGAATCGATTTGGTTAAACCTCACTGATCCTTCAATTGCCGTAAGAGTAAAGGCAGCGATACACAGAGTATCACTCAAATGGATTGGTTAACTATAAGAGACCTAAGTCGTTTTTATCCCACCCTGCTCAGGTGCACCCGCCAGGTGAGAAGTCTAAAAGTTAACCCCACAAGTTCCTGACCCCACTTCTTTGTAAAAGATCGCCGGGGAGGAACGCCTAAACAACAGCTAGGTTTTCCATGTGGTTGTCGTAAACCAGGTAGAAAAACCTATAAAAAACGAGTGTTCTCAAGAACGTCGTTTCTTTATATATATCTAAATATATATGTAAGGATGGGTACAGCCATCCCGCCGGGAATTTTAAAGGAGGCCTGAAACCAGGCACCCACAGAGACGCAGTCCTGGAGAGCCACAGACACCTCCCCACGCCGGGGAACCAGCCAGAGTTAAAAACCACGTGTGGCCCAACACTGCTCATCGGTCAGGATTTTTCATGGTGAAACCGAGAAAAACCCGCCGGAAGGCAAACCCCACCCTGAACAGACACCATCTGAACAATACGACACGAGGAGAGACACGCACGACTAACCAAGGTCACAACATAATCCGTGGAATTAGCCAATACACAACTAAACCAGGAAACAAATATAGTCCGAGGAATTAGCCAATACACAACTAAAACCCGGATACACATGACACAGTAGGGCATATTTATAAAATAAATAATAACACTAGACATGTGGCAAAGCTACGAGCGGCTGGCTAGGCCTAGGTAGACGGCATGAAAATAGTTGAAATATAAACACACACTGGAATATCACAACAGGAACCACCGCCAACACACCACCGAAGCGATAACTTCCCACCCCGGGAAGCCTGACACGGACCCAGAAAAAACTTCACTAAGTGAAGAAAAATACGCTGGGAACGTCAGCAAACACACAGCTTACCTCATCAGAAGGATAAAAGGCAGCAATAATTAACGCGTAATGAAAGCCGCCTGCATCACCAACTAACACAACTGTGAAAAGTTCACGTGTCCACAACAGGACCACGAGGGTACATCCGAAATAGATGCCCCATACATACGACCCAAAATACACTGCACTGCGGGCAACCAGCCCAGGACACTCCTGCTACGCCTATCCTAACCTTACTCGATACATCCTAGAGTAAACAAATGAGAAAAAACTCACTAGGGACGCAACGAATGCGGAACCAGCGGAGCCTGAAAGGTACGTCCGGGCAGGCTGAGCGCAGAGCAAAGAAGGAGGAATGACGCCTGATCCAGCGTCTGGTCAGAAATCCACACAAGTACATCCACGATATGATGGAAAGCTTATTGGATAGTTATTCTTATTTTCTTTTTGTTTTTATTTTTTACGAAGTTTTTTCGTAGTGAGAACCCAATTCATAATGACTGAAGCCATGAGTGAGGTCGCGTGCGCTCATGATGAAGGCTCCTCAGTTTTTAAATGCTCTGCGCGGTAGATTCAAACTACGGCGGATTAGTGTTTCAAGAGGATGCCTTATGTAATAGGCATGTTCGTCAATGATGGAGGGGCCACTAATAAATATAGGTGTGAAGGTGGAGTCACTGACAGAAATATGTGGAGCCAGTTCAGTAGCAACTGCAGATGGGCCATTAATTGCTAACCTAGATGCTGTGATAAGGAAAGTAGATGAGCTGGAGGCAGAGAACATGGCACTCAAGGAGCAGCTAAAGGAGTATGAGGGCCATTTAAGTGAGAAAGTAAAGGGAGTAATAAGCGAGGAGAAAAATGAGTGGACAAGGGTGGGGAATGCTAAGGTGGATGCATTGGAAGAAATCATGAAGGAGCAGGTGGAAGAGAGAGAAAAAGAGAAAAGAGAGTTTGAGAAGAATGTAGTGCAGGTTTTGAAGAGCAAGGAGAAGGTAGTGAGGGAAACAGTAGATAGAGGTAAAATCATAATAATTTTTTGGAGACATTGAAGAACATTTAGCAGATATGAGGGAAAGAAGGGGAAGGGATGAGGACCAAGTAAAGAAAATATTGGAGTGTCTAGACGAAGGCTGTGATTGGGGGAAAGAACTGGACGAAGTAAGACGGCTAGGAAGATATAAAAAGGGTGAGATGAGACCGATAAACCGGAGTTTAAATCTAGGTCAGTGGTTGAAACATTAACCAATGTGAGCTGGAGGCTAAATAGTTGTACTGAAATGAAACATATTAGGGTGAAAAAGGTCTTAAGCATAGAAGAAAGGGAAAAGTTAAGAGAAGTTCAAGCGAGGGCTGATGATGAAAATTGTCAGATGAGGAGAAAAGGATTTTTTTTTGGAGAGTAAAGGAAGGGAAACTAAAGAAGTGGTACACTCAGAGTCAGAAAGAACGGAAAATACAAGGAGAAATGAACAAGGAGACAGTGAGTCAGGTAGTGGATCAAATCGGGGACAAAGATAGTGAGGGAGGAGCAGGAGATAGAGACAGTGAGTCAGGTAGTGGATCAAACCGAAGACAGAGAGATGGTGAGGGAGGAGCAGGATAGAGACAGTGTCAGGTAGTGGATCAAACCGAAGACAGAGAGATGGTGAGGGAGGAGCGGGAGATTGTGGAGGGGGGGGGGGGGGGGAGGAGAATAGAACTAGCAGCGAATGTAGAGGTAGGTCAGAGAAGGGATGGAGGAGGAGGTGAACGTAATAGGAGGCAGGGAGGGAAGAGAAACAAGGAGGAGGATTCCAATATACTGTGCTACTACACTAATATAGATGGAATAAACAGTAAAAAGGTAGAATTGGATGATATATTAAGAAAGGATCAACCACAGATAGTCTGTTTGATGGAGACAAAGCTGAACCAGGACTTTGACAGCAATATAGTGTTTAGTGAAGGATATAATATATGGAGATATGATAGAAAGGGAAAAAGAGGAGGTGGAGTGGCAGTATTAGTTAAGAACCCTATGACAGCAAAGCAAGTGGAGTTAAATAATGACAAGGCAGAAATAATGGCAGTTGAACTCAATGATATAGAAGGAAAAAAGCTAGACATAGCAGTAGTTTATATGCCACCAAAGACCAGGGCATGGAGGGAGTATAGTTTGAGGAAATGGTCGAGGATATGATTCAGTCGTTGAGAAGATTGCTTGATCTTGGTGGGAGATTTCAACTGTGGTGAGGTTAATTGGGAATCGGGAGATGCAGGGCCAAATCAGAGATCTTGGGGAAGTCGGCTATTAGAGTTGGTTACGGATAATGTACTCGCACAACATGTGAAGGAATACTAGAATGAGGGGTAATAACGAACCTTCTAAACTCGATCTGATTTTTACAAAAGATCCTCACGAAATTAGTGATATAAACTATCTATGTCCTGTAGGCAAAAGTGATCACCTATTACTGAAATGGAAGTTGATTTCGAGTAATGCCAATAGATTAGACAATAGCTATATAAATAACAGACTAAATTATAGTAAAGCTGATTATGTATCCTTGAAAATATATTTAGAGGAAGTAGATTGGGATCTTATTTTGAAGGAACAAGATGTACAAGGTAAATATAGTAGGTTCCTCGAAATTTATAGAGAAGGAACCACTGTTTGTCCCAAGATACAAAACTGGAAATTTTACTAAGCAGAAAGAATGGTTTAATTTGAAATGCAAAATAGCTCTGGATAGGCGTGATGCAGCTTGGGCTAGATTAAGAAGAAGGAACACTGAGAGTAATCGGAATAAATATAAACAGGAGAGGAATAGATATGTCAACATAATTAGGCAAGTTAAAATGAACAATGAGAAGAACATAGTAAATAAATGTGAAAGTGACCCTAAATTGTTTTATAAATATATAAGCAGTAAGTTGAAGGTAAAGAAACAAATTACTAAATTAAGAGTAGATGCTAGGACATATGAAAATGTATCGGACATGTGCGAGGTAATGAATAACATATTGGGGTCGGTTTTTACTAGGGAGGAAAGTTTTGACGAACCACAGCGGGGAGTACTGGAGAGTGGTCTTAGCAAGATTGAAATAACTAGAGATGAGCTGTTATCTGCGATGAGAGGACTTGAAGTAAGGAAAGCTATGGGACCGGATGAAGTGTCTGCCTGGGTTTTAAAGGAGTGTGCAGGAGGGACATAATTCAAGCTTCCTTAGATAAAGGACAGGTTCCTGTTGAATGGAAAAGGGCTAATATCATTCCGATATACAAGAATGGAAACCCTGAGGACCCTTTAAACTATAGACCAGTTTCACTTACTAGTATTGTATGCAAGATTTGTGAAAAGCTAATTAGGAAGAGATGGATGAAAATGTTGGAGAGAAAGAAGATAATAACACCAAAGCAATTTGGATTCAGAGAAGGGACATCTTGTGTTACCAGTCTGCTATGTTGTTGTTGTTGTTGCTGTTCCCCAAGCTGCCTGGCCGAACAGCCCCAAGGCCTCGAGCAATTCCAAGGCCACAACCGAGTGCCCCACAGAACCCTCCCGCCGACCACAATAAAGCTGGGTGACCGAAGCCACTCCATGGCGGGGAGCTGAGGAGGGTGTGGAAACGCCCGGGAAACCAAAGCCCCACCCAGGGCCCTGTGCCCCTTAGCAATAATGAAGAGAAAGTTGAGGGCAAGGGAAAAATGTGACGCTTTGGCTCCCAATCTTGGTAGATTGGGAGGTCAATCCACGGAAGAGACGCCGTCACTTGAGATCTAGAAAATATATATAGTTAAAGGAACAGTCAGAGTAAGCTATGGGTATGGCAGAGATTGCTCAGCTCTCACTCTGATAGACCAGCCCATCACCAAAGTCTGCTATGTTACTACAGTAGGGTGATAGATGTACTGCAAGAAGAGGCGGATGGGTGGACTGCGTCTACTTAGACCTTTCCAAAGCATTCGATAAGGTGCCACATAAGAGATTGTTATCTAAGCTTGAGACGATAGGATGTGTCAGGGGAGATGCTGAAATGGATGGAGAGCTATTTAACAGATAGAGAAATGAGGACCAACATTAGAGGAACTTACTCATCGTGGCAGAAAGTTGAGAGTGGTGTGCAGGGATCTGTGTTGACACCTCTTATGTTCCTTATGTACGTGAATGACCTGCCGATAGACGTAAACTCCCATATGTCAATGTTTGCAGATGACGTAAAAATTATGAGGACTATAACAAATAAGTAGTTGTGAGGAGCTGCAAGGGGATTTAGATAAAATATACGAATGGAGCACCAAGTGGAAAATGAAATTTAATATAAGTAAATGTCATGTGTTAACCCTCCAGCCTCGGCTACGCATTACACTCAACCCTCTGCTATCGCGCCTAATTGGTGCCGAAATTACCGCGCTATAGCCATAATGGCGATAGCAGAATTGAAGAACTTATGGGAATAATTCAAATTGTACCCTGGCTCCCAAGATTTCCACACCCGTAACCCATTTTTCCTTCTGTTTTTTCCGCCCTAACACTGCTGTAAAGGAATATGAACATGTTAATAGCAACAATCAATACATCAATAAATAAATATAACCTACACTTACCTTATAGACTCGTTTCCACACCACCCATGAGGTTTAGTCTTAGGCGCGTTTTTTTTTTTTTTTTCCTGAGTGATATCCCCGATAGGCCTAACTCCACTCGTATGTCTTAAGGTGCCGAGGCTATAGGGGAGTTACTTGCCACCCTTGGCCTTGTCACTGGCATCCTTGTCATCCTTGGCCTTGCTACTGGCAGCCTTGGCAGCCTTGGCAGCCTTGGCAGCCTTGGCACACTTAGCAAACTGCAAGGCGTCTAGGAACCCCGTGAATTCATCATCTTCCTCGTCTTCATTATCGGAGGTTTGTGGCAGAGGTTCTGGTTGTTTAGGAGGTTGAACACGACAGCTCAGGAATGCACTTATTTTTTGTTGCTGGAGCGAATTGATATGGGCGTTGTACTTGTCCTCATAGCCTGCCAGAGCCTGATTAATAAGAAGACACCGCCCTTCACAGTTGATTGAGTTGTCCTGCTCAGACTGTGGCGAATCTGTGCACCTAACTCGATCAAACGTTAACCTCGCCATCGGAAGTCCGTCCCGCCTTTCAATTTCTTCCTCTTCTTCTGACTGTCCTCATTTTCCAAGTCGTCTTCTTCCACAATTTTTTCAGAAGTAACAGGCGGTCGTCTAATCATCTCCCTGATGTCTTCTCTCGTCGTTCGTCGAAACCAGCACCAGGAATTCGTCTCGCTTCTTCCGCGGCAGCCTCCAACTCTGCCTCAACCGTCTGAGGCTCGCCGGGCACAGCTACCTGCCTGTCCTCAGGTAGCCCCTCGAGAATATTTCGCCATGCATGGCAGATTGTTGCAGGGTGACATTATCCCAGCAATTGACTACCAGATCAACTGCCTGCTTCACGTTGAAGTTTTCCAGTAATGGATCACTTTTTTCTCACTTTCATTGTTCCCCCTCCACATTGTCATCTTCGTCCATATTTCATCGTTTATTAGCCTATCAATAAGGGCGGAACCCTCTGTCGCCTGCCTCATCTGTCGGAACTGCCGTCTGGCGAATGCTGCCTTCACCACCGCAATCACTTCCTGGTCGAGTGGTTGAATGAGAGAAGTTGTGTTTGGTGGCAGAAACTCAACTTTCACATTTGGATGCAATGAACGCATGAGTGGCGAATGTCCTGGGGCGTTGTATAGGAGTAGGAGTTGAAGCGAATATTGCTAGTTCGGCAAAACTCTTCAACAACAGGGATGAACGCTTCTTTTAGCCAGTCTAGGCTAAGTTTGGCCGACGCATAACCCTTCTTTGAATTCATCCAGTGCACATTTAGATTGTTCATGTCACAGCCCTTGTAAGCCCTAGGTCTTGGCTCGATGTACCACTGTTGGTTTCAGTCTACACGTGCCCGATGCATTCATTGCAAGAAGCAAGGTGAAGCGTTCCTTGATCGCTTTCCTCCCGCGCACTTTCGCCGATTTGGTGGTTATAAATGTTCTTTTCGGCATGGTTTTTCCAGTAGAAGTTGGTCTCGTCCATATTAAATCAGGGGTGTATTGACCTTCAGCAATAATATTTTCAGGAATTCAGGATATTCCCGAGCAGCAGATCTGTCCCCACTAGCTGCCTGCACCAGATATTTTACACTTTCATTCTGTGTCGCGCCATGAATTTATCAACCCACCCCTTTGATGCAAGAAAGGGGAGGAGGTTGTTGCACATTCCAATTGCAAGCTAAGCCTGCATAAATTTCTTTGGCAGTGTCCATGACTTCCCTCGTGTCCACACGATAAGTTACTTGGACATCCGCCCATGTAGCTCCCCAACAATTGTTCAGTTCTTAATAATACCCTATTTGCACTCCTCAGCATTTGCACCGGCATCAGATGGTGCGCGATTCATACGAGCCTTGATTGATTCTTTCTTTCCATAAATACCCACGCCACTGTCGATTCATTGATGCCATATTTTTTCGCAACACTACACTTTGGTTCGCCACCATCAATGAGTTTCACTATTTCATGTTTCTGAATATGTTAGGTTCTTCCTTTTCTTAACCACTCTCCCTGGTGCCGCTGCATTACGCTTGGCAATGGTAGGTGTAAGTAGGCCTACAGCAGCCATTGTTCGAACACAAAAGAACAATGCACCCACCACTATCACAAAGAGGGTACCACGCTTGAATGGTTAGGCGGGAAGTGACGCCTAGCCGTGACGTCACTCCATCGATACCGCCTTCTGGGACCCGCGTTTTAAAAATTCCCCACCATCTCGGTGCGCTATAGCACGCATTTAATGCGTGATAAATATATATGTGGTTTTTATAGCCTGCGCATATAGCAGCCAAACGCGATAGCAGAATGCGTGATAGCAGAGGGCTGAGTGTACATAAATATTGCCCGAAACGCGGGTGTTTTGGCCGAAAAACGTCTAGGCTAGGATACCGTATCATTGTTATGCTGACTGCTTCCCGCCTTCCCGCGCATCCCCAAGCGTAGCTGTGTTATTTACCTGTAGAATGGCGTTAAGTAGAGCTCTCTAAGTCAACGTTCAGTTGTGATGATGATTTCATTGGAGATAACTTACGCAACAACAGCCACTTTTACAATACTTTTCGATACTTAAACAACCTACAGGCACACCGAACAAGCGACGCTCTCCTTCTTGTGGCCGGAGATGCGGGGCGTCGGTCCAGCCGCTGTTGTTTACATGCGTCGGACCGACGCCTCGCACACCAAGCTCACAGGCTTTCAGCAATGGTACAATGTTGTACCACCCGGGTTCCTCGGGTCAAAACAAAATGGTACACACGTGTACCAGCCGGGGTTGAAGGGTTAATGGGAAGAAGTGAATAGACCAAATTGGGAGTACAGGATGGAGATAATATAATTAGCAAGGCCAAAAAAGAAAGGTATTTAGGGTTGATTATACAAGATAACTTGTCGCCAGAGAAACATATTAACAAGCTCTTTATCGGAATGTATGCAATGGCGCGGATATGAAAGTTGCTCTGAACTACTTGGATGAGAACATGTTAGCGAAGATTATAAAAAAGTATGATTAGACCAAGATTGGAGTATGCAGCAGTGGTGTGGTCCCCGCATCTTAAGAAGCATATTCACAAGTAAGGAAGAATCCAGAGAGCAGTTACTAGATTGGTTCCAAGTCTTAGAGAACTGCCATATGAAAGGAGGCTAGACAAATTAAATTTACCGAGTCTAAAAGGGAAGAGAGAGAGAGGGGAGACATGATAATGATGTACAAATGCACCCGAGGGCTGGAAAGGCTGGATAGGGAGGATATATTAATCATTGATACAGGAATAACTAGAGGCCACAGCTACAAAGTAAAAAGACCTACCTGCAAGAACGATATCAGGAAGTTTAGCTTCCCCTATAGATGTATTGACAAATGGAATGGCCTGGAGGAGGAGGTGGTAGGGGCAGGGAACATCCATATTTTCAAGAAAAAATCGGATGAAAGTAGACTGAGAGACGGGACAACACGAGCTTAGCTCAACTCCTGTAAACTACAATTAGGTAAATACAATTAGGTAAATACAGGTTTCCGGATTTACACCAGTGAGGAATGGTACACGGCCAACGCAGAAAAGGTCTCATCTACCAGTCACAATGTCAAACAGATTTGAGATCTTGGTAGAGATGGAAGACGAACCAGTTCACTGCTCAATAGGTGGCGTTCTGAGAGTGAGGGTCTGAGTCTGGAGGGTGAGACGGTGAAGCACTTGAACGAAGCAACCAGCCGCTTCAGATATGGAGCTGCTTCGAGCCATGATGGATGCTTCACATGTCTCACTCCCCAGACTGGAACAAGACCTCACGGGCTTCACCGTGTTGAGCGGTGGAATGTACAGGCTCTCAGCCTATGCCCGAGAGGGAGTAAAAAAAAAAAAAAAAAAGAGACCAGGCTCGTTGGGGATTCCATCCTACGAGGACAGGTCGAAGAGTTCTGCGACAGAGTCCCAAATCGATGAAAAAGATTTTGCATCCCAGGAGCTGGACTGGACGACATTGTGGAAGCCTTCGAAGATACCACAAAGGATGCAAATGAAAATTACAGATTTTGTCATCCATGCTGGTTCAAATGACGTCATGCGCACCAGATCCGAAGAGTTGATGGAGAAATATCGCAAGATGATCCAGCACTACAAAAACAAGTCAAGGAATATCATAATCTCAGGCATTCTCCCCAAGATCGACGCACCTGACAAATTCTACGAAAAGGACTCCAGCACAAATAGCCGACCTAAATATTTGTGCCTGAAGGAAGAAGTTGAATTCATCAACCTCTGGGACAACTTCTACAACCAGCCTACTCTGTTCCGCAAGGATGGCACTCATCTAAACCCTGTGGGTTCAGCAAGCATGGGTCGTCTCCTACACGAAGCAGTCCGCAGCCATGGATAAAAAACGCCATCCGAGAAGAAGCAGCAGTGGACATAAATCATCCAACGCCAAGCAAAAACAGAGGCAACCGAGGACCACCAGCGATAAGGACCGAAGACAGCGAGGACCGAGGATTACCCATGAACATAAACGTAGATCCGACAAGAAACCAAAAATATTATTAAAGAGCGTTCCGTGAGATCTAAAATATCAATTTAAAGGTTTTCTATGCAAACACTCGAAGCATTCGTAATAAATTTTCAGATTTAGAGGAGCTAGTGTTTACAGGAAAATATGATGCGATTGACATAACAGAATCTTGGCCCAATACAGAAGATAGAGACTTTATAGCAGAGTATTCACTTCCCGGTTATGTAAGGTTTGAGAAAAAGCCGACAATAAATAGAAATGGAGGTGGCGTTTTACTTTATATCACGAAACTCTTAACCCTACCCTCTTGTCAAAACCTCAAATTGTGAACATCGACACATCTTTTGTGCTAATAAAGAATAATAAAGGTACAAAAATCATACTTGCGTTAATATACGGACCTCCAGCTCAATCAGTGCAAACTGACCGAGAAATTTACGAACAAATTGCAGATGTGAGTAACTCACAAGATACCGTAATTTTTGGCGACTTTAATTTACCTGTGACCAAGTGGGGCGATACTCTTACTTCACATTCCGGACATGACTTGTATACGAACTTACAAGAGAGTTCGCTTTATCAATTTGTTCGAACGCCGACCCATGGTAATAATGTTCTTGACATTGTACTTGCAACAAAAGAAGAATTAATAGAGAATTTGAATGTTGGTGATGAATTCAGTAACAGCGACCATCGTACGATAACTTTCACTTTAAAGTTTACTAGTAACGAACCAAATAGTAGCATCGAAAAAGTCCCTAATTTCAAGAAAGTAACTACCATATACTTAGAGCTATGTTTAAAGAAACTGACTGGAGCTATTTAATTAACAATAAAGACATAAATACATCTTGGAAGTTATTCGAAACCACTTACCTAAAAGCAGTGCAAGACTGCATACCATCGAAAATATGTCATCCAGGCCCATAATAATAAGCCCAAATGGTGGAATAAAGATATTTCAAACTGCCTGCATGCTAAAAAATTTGCTAATGATAGATTAAAATCCTCACAAAATGACGAAGAACGGGTGAAATTTGTAGAGCTACGACGCAAAGCCAAAAAGTTAATTAAGCAAAGTAAAAAGACCTTAGAGTTACATATTGCGAATCAAAGTAAAACATGCCCAAAACTATTCTATAGTTATATCAGAAAGAAAAAAGTAGTTACTTCAACTGTTGGACCGTTAGTCATGAAAATGGAGAATACACCAAAGACGAAGTACAAATGAGTAATGCCCTCAATACCTTCTTTGCATCAGTTTTTACAACAGAAGACCTCAGTGATATCCCTACACCATTGCCGATTCAGATTGATAATTCAGATGTTCTAAGCAATATCACCATTACAGAGAGAGAAGTATTGACTGTTTAGATAAACTCAAGGTAAATAAAACGCCTGGACCTGATACAATCTCGCCTAGAGTTCTAAAGGAAGCTAAGGATGAGCTCTCCAACCCACTGACATTACTATTCAATAAATCCTTGCAGTCTGGAACTATGACTGATTAGTGGAAGCTAGCCAAGTAACACCGATATTCAAAAAAGGCAGCAAATCCCTACCCAGTAACTATAATTAGCTTAACATCAGTTGTATGTAAATGCTAGGAACGGTCATAAGAGACAGACTCGTAAATCACTTAGAGGAATATAACATACTTAAAGATACTCAACAAGGCTTTCGTAAAAAACGTTCCTGTTTAACAAACCTCTTCGACTTCTTCCCGATATCCTCAACCTCTACGATGAGAGTAAAGCTGGTAGATATTAATATTGGGAGGTTT
>CM064552.1:48082790-48134952 GCA_032716605.1 Paralithodes platypus | reverse complement strand
ATCCTTTATTGACTGATACTCTTTAATTATGAAAAATACTGAAACTAATTAACGTCATGTAGTATTTATAAAGAATTATTATTTAACCGAAGCTTAGTAGGCTATGGTTATGAACCGAATAAGTTATATCTAAAGAAGGACAATTAATTCTAAAAAAGTCTTGAAAGATTAAATATTGAGGTAAGAATATTTCTGTATGTTACCCTTTTTGAAATGAATAGCTAGTTTTCTTATATGTCCTTTTATTTATATTTAATGTAATTATTCTTGGTTCTTGTCTTACGTTAATAGTATTATATTCTTATGATCATCAGGATTGGTATCAAAGTCACATAAAAAGTTAGATATATATTTAATAATTAGTTAAATGTATTTCTTAACCGCGTAACATTGAGGTTCGATTATGAGTAAGTATAGTTACAGGATCGCTTCATAGATTCGATTCAGGTCTCACTCAAATAATATGAAAAGCAAAAAAGAATATTTTGAAGCTAAAAGAATTTTCTTCACTTAGGAAAACACTAGAAGTAATATTAACACAGCCATGTAATCTAAGGCGATATTACTAATATGAGACAATAGCATCACCGTACTAAGCACCGTTAAGCAATGTAAGCTTAATTAAAAGAAAATGAAAGAACTCGTAAGTATTAATATAAAACAATAGTATTACTGTCATCATAACCCAATTACTTAAAGAGTTGCTTTAGTCCACAAGTTAGTCAACTAAAATAGTTAAGTACAACATAATAGCGTTAACATTAATTCCCAGTCACATAGTTAAGTACATAATAGTAGCGTTACGTTAACATTAATTCGCAATCAAATAGTTAAGCACATAATAATAGTTAACGGTAAAATAATAGCGTTAACATTAATTCCCAGTCACATATCTCACTAACCAACATAACGTAAGTGTTTACACCGAACACACTTAACACACACTTATATAATCTGACTGACAGTCACAATCCCATTATAATACTTCACCCCGTCTTCCTCCAGCTGCAAGTTCACCTTCCCCAACTCCAAATGAGACTGATTTGAATGCCCACAACTCGGGTCTTATATACGTAAACAATGCGGGTGTAGGAACGAATCAGGAGGCGAGTGATGGTGCGCGCCCCTATCATAGCTCCTCGAGTTGCATAGCTGGTGTGTGGACCAATGGGGTCTCCTGGCGTCGATCATACGTCATAGCGTCGGGTCATCAAAATAGTTTGCAGGGTCCCCTATGACGCATGCAGGTGTGAAGGCTTGTTTGCTGGTATGCGGGCGAGCTGGTTTCCCACTCGCTGGTCTGCTTCGCCGCTTGGGTAGTTTGACACTCCTTCAACTCTAATTCTAACTCTTAAATTAACATACAGGGCTCCGTATGTCAGACCTCCCCCCTAGAAAAGAGTTTAAGGAGTATAGTATATAATATTAAACATAATACATAAATAGATTCACCACCAGATTGGCAACAGCAAGATTATAATGAGGATATAATAAGGATATCACCCAAAGATAGGCAACGTCTCCAGGTACCACTACTAAAGCACACTACTAAAGCATGATATTTACCTCGCTACAAGGGAGAGCTAATTGCCAAAATCCTCTCATTAAAATAATCTTACTGCTGTATGAGGCCAACCTGGTAAATGTAATCTTTGATCCGTGGCAGTGGGTAGGTATCGTTCTTTGTGACAGCATTAACTTGCCTATAGTCCCTACAAAACCTATGGCTCCCGTCTGGCTTTGGCACAAGTATGACCGGACTACTCCACTGGCTTAAGGCCCTTGTGATCAGCTGGTTTGAAAAAATGAAGTCAAGCTCGACCTGCAGTATACTCCTGCGTTGTGGTGAGACACGGTAGGGGGATAGTTTAATGGGAGTTGCATCCCCTACGTTCGATGTCATGCACGGCCAAAGAAGTGAGCCCTGGAGTATCACGGAAACACTGGGAGACTGAGATAAAACAGAGATTAGTTGGTTTGCTTGATCAGAGGGAAGATGACATAGTTTAGATGGTAATTCACAAGCCCTGAATTATACTGAAAGTTGGATAGGCTACATGACAAGTCAAAGTCTGCATGGATACCTTCAGGCTCTGGAACAGTCTGTTGCGGGTCAGTAAGAGAACTGAAGACTTCGTCCGCACCAGGCTGTCCACAGGTCTTGACATCACTGCCACAGTGGGAGAATCTGGAGGAGAGGAATCAGGGGACCTATGGTAGTTTCAAACATATTTATATGGAATACTTGCGTGGGCTTTCTCCTGTCTGGGGGTAGTTACTAGATAATCGGTAATGCTCACCCTCCGAATGATCTTATATGGGCCACTGAACTTGGCAGATAAAGGTTGGCCAAAAATGGGGAGCAGGACCAAAAGCGCAACACCGGGCTGAAACTCCCTCTCACGGGCTTTTCTGTCATACCAGGTCTTCATGGAGCTTTTAGCCACTGTCAAGTTTTGAGCGGCAAACTCACATGAGGATCTCAGCCGGGTTTTGAAATCTGAAACATACTTGAGGAGGTTTTGGTTCCCCTCCTGGCCAACTAGGCTACCTTGCAATAGTTGCAAAGAACCTCTTACCTGGTGACCGAAAACTAGCTCATTAGGGGAAAAACCCAGGGATTCAGTTGGAACCTCACGAGTAGCAAATAAAAGAAAAGGTACCCCCTTATCCCACTCAACTCCGGTCTCTGTACAATACTTACGTAACATTCCCTTTAATGTCTGATGATATCGTTCGAGAACCCCTTGACTCTCTGGGTGGTAGGTGCTAGACTTAACATGCTCGATACCCAACTCCTTCAGGGACTGCTGAAAAATGTTAGACGTCAATTAAGTCCCTTGATCCCTTTGCACCTCATGGGGGAACCCCATTCTTGTGAAGAATTTGAGCAGTTCCTTGAGGACAGTTGGAGCAGAGGTAGTCCTTAAGGGTATAGCCTCTGGGTAGCGAGTTGCCATGTCCATAATAGTTAATAAATAAATGTTACCTTGGGAAGTCTTAGGCAATGGGCCTACAATGTCCACTACCACCCGAGTAAAAGGATGCTCGAAAACGGGCAAGGGCACCAGAGGATGTACAGGCACCTTCTGATTGGGTTTTCCTGTCATCTGGCAAGTGTGACACACTCTACAAAACTCCACTACATCTGCACGCATTCCTGGCCAGTAAAAGTGGGCTCTGATTCTGTCTAGAGTTTTTCTCACACCTAGGTGTCCTGCCAATGGTATACAATGTGCCATTTCCATGATATCTCTACGACATGGTTTGGGGACTACTACTTGATGGACGTCCCAGGCCCCGTCATCGATTGGTCTATGTGGCGGTCTCCATCTACGCCACAATACTCCTCCTTTGAGGTAGAAACATTCACCACCCTACTTCTCACATTCCTCTTCATTCATGGACCTGGCAGCTAACTCCTTGCATTCACTATCATCTCTCTGTAGCTCTACCAGGTCACTAGGACAATTTGAAGGGGTTTCATGGTCATCGTTAGGGTCAAGATGAGCCATAAAGGTGTCAGATAAATCTTCCTCCGTCACATCATCACGCACAGTTGGAGCGTCATTCTCACTCTCGTCATCTCATCAACTCTTACATTCGGTACATTTCTGTCTGAGGGAACTGCTACTTGAGACATTGAACGTGTGACAGCACACACAGGGAAAACTGTTGGCAATCTCCTTTTCGAGCTCACCGGTTAGTGGCTCGTTAACAGGGGAAAGTGGACAAAATGGGGTCTGGTCGGACCTTCTCACCTGCTACATCATTCCCCAAAAGGAGTGTTATCCAGGCACAGGGATATCTGGGGACCTACACAAAGCTATGGTGGCCTCACCCTGTAGTAACTCACATTCAATTTCGCCTTTTACCAAGTGTGCATAAAATTGGCCTCCAGCACCTCTCATTACAACTGGTTCGCCAGGTGGGCACTCAGTGTAAGGATTCACCATGAGGGTGCTAGTAGAACCTGTCTCTCAGAATTTTTTACCTCATGCATACAACCATTTAAATCTCACGTTGCCAGATGAAATAAAGGGACGGTAACTGTCCTGCACTGATGGTGAAATTATTATTGGCTTAACCCTAGTGGGTTGCACCACACATGCTACTACACCCCTGTCTAGATGATTTACGTTAGCTGCTAGGTACTCCTTCTGTCGGGAGTCCTGCATTCAAGGAACTTTTGGTGCTAGGTACTCCTTCTGTCGGGAGTCCTGCATTAAAGGAACTTTTGGTGCTAGGTACTCCTTCTGTCGGGGAGCCTGCATTAAATGCACATATGGAATTTGAGATACGGCGGCACCTGTCTGCCCCGATCTCTCGGTTTTTCCTTGGCCCAGCACTGATAAGCTAGGTGGCCTCTCATGCCACAAAAAGTGCATACTTTAGGGGATACGGAACGTTCCCTCTTTGAGCATTACTATTACTTTGGGGCCCACCTCTGTTACCATTGCCCTGAGTCGCATTTTCGTTGGGGGAACAATTCTATTTTGGCTAGCTGGGGAAGACGATATAGGCTTGTGACTGGGTCTGTCAGATTGTGATTGGGATACTTAAAATTAGAACTAGAATTATCGTAGGTCTTCTTTCCACGAAATTTGTGGTTGAGCACGTATGTGGCAGCCATGTCAGCGGCGGCGGCAAGACAATCTACCTTTTTTCCCCTTTAAATGATAGGATACAGAAGAATCAATTTTCCATAGGAATTTTCTAACAGGGCCAACTCCTTCAGATCGTTGTAGCTTGTGACTTTCTTACTCTTGACCCAATGATTGAAAGTTTTAGTCATGGTCCTGGCAAATACCTTATGAGTTTCTTCTACTTTCTTCTGGTTTTTACGGAAAGATTGCCTGTAAGCCTCAGGCTGCAATTGATAGGTTTTTAGGATAGCTTCTTTGAGATTGTCATAATCCTGCCTAACTTCTGCTACTTCTGACAAATAATACGTGGCTCGAGCCTGCCCTGTCAAAACGGTTTGTAACATAAAAGGCCATTGATCTCTTGTCCACTTCATACCTCCAGCAACTTCCTCAAACAAAACAAAGAAATCCTGCACATTATCCTCAGTGAAAGGTGGAATGACACTGTCATAGTTAAATCCCAGAGGGGGAGCAATTACGGGAGCATTTGTATTGACATTTAGTTGAGCTATACGATATTGATATTCACATTGTTCGGTCGTTGCTCTGGCTTTTATGCTGGCTTCTTCGGTATTTGCTCTGGCTTTTATGCTGGCTTCTTCGATATTTATTCTGGCTAGTTCTATTTTTAGTTTGGCTTGTTCTAGTTCGAATATTTGATCACCGGTCAAACCAGGTGGCAATTGTACATCAAGTTGGCTAGGTTTACTCGGGATCCACCAACTGCTCCGTCACCCTCCTTGCCTTCTACAGGGAACAGGTGGGTTTTTATGGTCTGAGCCACCTCTACTTTAGACATGTTTGAGACAGTTAATTGGAGATGTGAGGCAAGCACTTTCAGTTCGGATTTTGACAGACAGTCAATATCAGGGGCTGTGGGGTCTGATTCTATTAAAATTCGAGCATCTTCGTCATTAATTAGTTGAGGCATGATTAATATTTGATTTTTAAGTAGTGAAACGGTAATGAAACTGAGTGAAACTGTATGAAACGAATCCTGGCGAGGTCGCCACTCTTCTGTTACATATCTTGATCCTCAAGTGGTTAACTTGATGAATCTAGATAGCACAGATATATATATTAAGGTATCAGTCAGCTGAAGGCAAAACAAAAGTAAAATCTAATAAAATTATTTCCTGTTGTTGCTTCCTTTCCTTTTGGATCTTAGGACTTAGTATCTTTATTGACGCGTAATTTTAATTATGAAAAATACTGAAACTAATTAACGTCATGTAGTATTTAAAGAATTATTATTTAACCGAAGCTTAGTAGGCTATGGTTATGACCGAATAAGGTATATCTAAAGAAGGACAATGAGTTCTATAAAAGTCTTGAAAGATAAATATTGAGGTAAGAATATTTCTATCTCTTACCCTTTTTGAAATGAATAATAGTTTTCTTATATGTCCTTTTATTTATATTTAATGTAATTATTCTTGGTTCTTGTCTTACGTTAATAGTATTATAATCAGGATTTATATCAAAGTCACATAAAAAGTAGATATATATTAATAATTAGTTTAAATGTATTTCTTAACCACGTAACATTGAGGTTTGATTATGAGTAAATAAAGTTACAGGATCGCTTCATAGATTCGATTCAGGTCTCACTCAAATAATATAAAAAACAAAAATAATATTTTGAAGCTAAAAGAATTTTCTTCAGCTTAGGAAATCACTAGAAGTAATATTAACACAGCCATGTTAGTCTAAGGCAATATTACTAATATGAGACAATAGCATCACCGTACTAAGCACCGTTAAGCAATGTAAGCTTAATTAAAAGAAAATGAAAGAACTCGTAAGTATTAATATAAAACAATAGTATTACTTTCATCATAACCCAATTACTTAAAGAGTTGCTTTAGTCCACAAGTTAGTCAACTAAAATAGTTAAGTACATAATAATAGCGTTAACGTTAATTCCCAATCAAAGAGTTAAGTACATAATAGTAGCGTTAACATTAATTCGCAATCAAATAGTTAAGCACATAATAATAGCGTTAACGTTAATTCCCAATCAAATAGTTAAGTACATAAATAGTAGTGTTAACGTTAATTCGCAATCACATATCTCACTAACCAACATAACATAAGTGTTTACACCGAACACACTTAACACACACTTATATAATCTGACTGACAGTCACAAATCCCATTATAATACTTCACCCCGTCTTCCTCCAACTGTAGATAGGTAGGAGGAGGAGGTATTGTGTAGTGTACTGGGCAGCGGGATATACAGCACCTTATGTAGTGTTATTCTTCCTTCTCTCCTCCGTGATAGATGGATTGATAATTAGGTAGATAGGTAGGAGGAGGAGGTATTGTGTAGTGTACTTGGCAGCGGGATAGACAGCACCTTATGTAGTGTTATTCTTCCTTCTCTCCTCCGTGATAGATGGATTGATAATTAGGTAGATAGGTAGGAGGAGGAGGTATTGTGTAGTGTACTTGGCAGCGGGATATACAGCACCTTATGTAGTGTTATTCTTCCTTCTCTCCTCCGTGATAGATGGATTGATAATTAGGTAGGAGGAGGTATTGTGTAGTGTACTTGGCAGCGGGATATACACCACCTTATGTAGTGTTATTCTTCCTTCTCTCCTCCATGATAGATGGGTTGATAATTAGGTAGATAGGTAGGAGGAGGAGGTATTGTGTAGTGTACTTGGCAGAAGGATATACAGCACCTTATGTAGTGTTATTCTTCCTTCGCTCCTCTGTGATAGCTGGATTGATAATTAGGTAGATAGGTAGGAGGAGGAGGTATTGTGTAGTGTACTTGGCAGCGGGATATACAGCACCTTATGTTGTAGTGTTATTCTTCCTTCTCTCCTCCGTGATAGATGGATTGATAATTAGGTAGATAGGTAGGAGGAGGTATTGTGTAGTGTACTTGGCAGCGGGATATACAGCACCTTATGTAGTGTTATTCTTCCTTCTCTCCTCCGTGATAGATGGATTGATAATTAGGTAGATAGGTAGGAGGAGGAGGTATTGTCTAGTGTACTTGGCAGCGGGATATACAGCACCTTGTTCTCCCTCTTCCCTGGATTGATAATTAGAGATTAGGAGGAGGAGGGTATGTGTAGTGTACTTGGCAGCGGGATATACAGCACCTTATGTAGTGTTATTCCTTCTTTTCTCTCCCTATGATTCTTGATATATATATTTGTAGTGTATTAGGTTACAGCACCAATGTATATCTTTTCTCCTTTAGTAATTTGATAAAGGTAGATAGTATAGTAGTACTTGGCAGCGATATACACCCAGTTATTTTTCTCTCCTCTCTAGTGTATAATTTCTTAATTCTTAGCGGATATATATGATATATGTTTGTTATTCTTCCTTCTCTCCTCCGTGATAGATGATTGTAATAGGAGAAGAATTGGAGTATTTGGGTCTCCTTCAGTGTTTTAGTTCTTTTCTTTCTCCTCCGTGGATGAGATTGTTTGATATTAGGAAGTATAGGTTTGTAGTGTTCAGCTACAGCACCTATATCTTTCTCCTCCTTTTTCTAATTTAAATTAGTAGTTTTATTTTTGGCAGCTTACTAATATTATGTTGTTCTCTATAGAATTAGTAATATAGATTTTGGTGAGATATGTATGTAGTGATCTATTTTAGTGTTGATACATCCTATATTCTAGGTATTTAGTATATGAGGATATAGGAGGAGGAATTTTTGTGTACTTAGGATACCATTTATGTGTTTTTTTTCCTTCTTCCTTAATTAGATATATGTGTAATTTTATATAGAGGGATTGTGTAGTGTACTGCAGCATATAATTATATCTTGTCTCTTCTCTCTTTTGATAATTAGGTAGATAGGTAGGGAAGGGGTGTAGCGGGATATACAGTTATTTTTAGTGTTTATTTTCCTCTTCTCTCCTCCTATGATATTAGATAGGGGATAATTGGAGTATTTTTAGTGTACTTGGCAGCGGATATACAACCTGTTAGTGTTATTCTTCCTTCTCTCCTCCGTGATAGATAATTGATAATTAGGAAGGGAGGAGGTATTGTAGTGTACTTGGCCAGCACACCTTATGTAGTGTATTCTTCTTCTTCTCTCCTAGATGGATTGATAATTAGGTAGAGGAGGAGGTATTTAGTGTACTTGGCAGCGGTAACAGCGACCTATGTAGTTTTTCCTTCTCTCTCTCCGTGATAGATGGATTGATAATTAGGTAGATAGGAGGGTATGTTAGTTACTTGCAGCGGGATATACAGCACCTTATGTAGTATTCTTTTTCTTCCTTCTTCCTCTTGTTGATAGAGTTGATAGGTAGATAGGTAATGATGTACTTTCTTATTATGTTTTATTCTTCCTTCTCTCCTCCGTGATAGATGGATTGATTAGTTATAGTAGGATATTTTGGTTGGCTCGCGATCAAACTTCTAGGGATATATTTATAGATAGTGGAGGAGTATGGGTATTAGTAGGTAAGTATTGGTATCCTATTATGTTTATGTCTCTTCTTATAATTTTTATATGTAAGGTTCTTGTAGAGGAGATATTAGTGTATGTGTATTTCCTTCGTACCTCCACATTATTTTATATGTTATTGTTATTCTTTTTCCTCTGTGGATATGATTGATTAGTTATCTTCTAGATGGAGTGTATTTGGTGTGTAGCGGTTATATAAAGTAGATTGATGTTTTTAATTTCCTCCTCTGATTTCTACTAATGGCTATATATAAGTATTGTGTTATACTTCTTCCTTCCCAGATTTATTATATTATTTAGTAGATAGTATATTTTTAGTGTACTTGACTGTATAAGCATTATGTTGTTATTCTTTCCTATCATTGTAAAAATGTATTCTGTTATTTTTTCAGACGATATGTTATATTTTTCTTCTCTGTATTGTTATTTTGTACTAAACTCCTCTGTATAATATATACCTATTACAGCATAATTTTCTAGTGTTTGTAATTCTTATTTCCGTGATAGAGTTGGATTTTATTATGTATTCTTCTTCTATAGCTGGAGTGTTATGGATATTTACACTCCGGAGTATGATGTAATTGTATACTCCTGTTTGTATGTTATGTATATAGACGTATTGTATTAGGTAGAAATTGTGATGAGTGAGTAATTGTAGTGTACTTAGCGGGATACAGCACCTTATGTAGGGACCTTTATCTCCGTATAGAGGTATTTGTAATTAGGTATACACCAGGGAGGAGATTCTTCCTTCTTTCAGCGGATATACAGCATATTGTTATTCCTTTCTCTCCCTCCTATAAGAGATTGTATATAGATGGTTGATAGGAGGAGATGAGGTATTGACAGTTACTTGGGCTGGATAGAAGCCTTATGTAGTGTTATTTTCCTTCTTGATAGATGATAGATTAGTTTTTCCGTGGGGAGGAGCGTGTGTTGCAGCGGATTTCCTCTATGTAGATCGATCTGATAATTATAGATAGGTAGGATTATTGTGGGTCTTAGGGTGTTTTACTTGGCAGCGGATATATGTAGTTATTGGTAGTTCTTCTGATAGTAGTGTTATTTTCTTGTCTCCTCTCTAGATATTTGATAAGAAGAGGAGGAGGTATTGTGGTGTATTGGGCAGCGGGATATACAGCACCTTATGTAGTGTTATTCTTCCTTCTCTCCTCCGTGATAGATGGATTGATAATTAGGTAGATAGGTAGGAGGAGGAGGTATTGTGTAGTGTACTTGGCAGCGGGATATACAGCACCTTATGTAGTGTTATTCTTCCTTCTCTGTTCCGTGATAGATGGATTGATAATTAGGTAGATAGGTAGGAGAGGAGGTATTGTGTAGTGTACTTGGCAGCGGGATATTCAGCACCTTACGTAGTGTTATTCTTCCTTCTCTCCTCCGTGATAGATGGATTGATAATTAGGTAGATAGGTAGGAGGAGGAGGTATTGTGTAGTGTACTTGGCAGCGGGATATACAGCACCTTATGTAGTGTTATTCTTCCTTCTCTCCTCCGTGATAGATGGATTGATAATTAGGTAGATAGGTAGGAGGAGGTATTGTGTAGTGTACTTGGCAGCGGGATATACAGCACCTTATGTAGTGTTATTCTTCCTTCTCTCCTCCGTGATAGATGGATTGATAATTAGGTAGATAGGTAGGAGGAGGAGGTATTGTGTAGTGTACTTGGCAGCGGGATATACAGCACCTTATGTAGTGTTATTCTTCCTTCTCTCCTCCGTGATAGATGGATTGATAATTAGGTAGATAGGTAGGAGGAGGAGGTATTGTGTAGTGTACTTGGCAGCGGGATATACAGCACCTTATGTAGTGTTATTCTTCCTTCTCTCCTCCGTGATAGATGGATTGATAATTAGGTAGATAGGTAGGAGGAGGAGGTATATTGTAGTGTACTTGGCAGCGGGATGTACAGCACCTTATGTAGTGTTATTCTTCCTTCTCTCCTCCGTGATAGATGGATTGATAATTAGGTAGATAGGTAGGAGGAGGAGGTATTGTGTAGTGTACTTGGCAGCGGGATATACAGCACCTTATGTAGTGTTATTCTTCCTTCTCTCCTCCGTGATAGATGGATTGATAATTAGGTAGATAGGTAGGAGGAGGAGGTATTGTGTAGTGTACTTGGCAGCGGGATATACAGCACCTTATGTAGTGTTATTCTTCCTTCTCTCCTCCGTGATAGATGGATTGATAATTAGGTAGATAGGTAGGAGGAGGAGGTATTGTGTAGTGTACTTGGCAGCGGGATATACAGCACCTTATGTAGTGTTATTCTTCCTTCTCTCCTCCGTGATAGATGGATTGATAATTAGGTAGATAGGTAGGAGGAGGAGGTATTGTGTAGTGTACTTGGCAGCGGGATATACAGCACCTTATGTAGTGTTATTCTTCCTTCTCTCCTCCGTGATAGATGGATTGATAATTAGGTAGATAGGTAGGAGGAGGAGGTATTGTGTAGTGTACTTGGCAGCGGGATATACAGCACCTTATGTAGTGTTATTCTTCCTTCTCTCCTCCGTGATAGATGGATTGATAATTAGGTAGATAGGTAGGAGGAGGAGGTATTGTGTAGTGTACTTGGCAGCGGGATATACAGCACCTTATGTAGTGTTATTCTTCCTTCTCTCCTCCGTGATAGATGGATTGATAATTAGGTAGATAGGTAGGAGGAGGAGGTATTGTGTAGTGTACTTGGCAGCGGGATATACAGCACCTTATGTAGTGTTATTCTTCCTTCTCTCCTCCGTGATAGATGGATTGATAATTAGGTAGATAGGTAGGAGGAGGAGGTATTGTGTAGTGTACTTGGCAGCGGGATATACAGCACCTTATGTAGTGTTATTCTTCCTTCTCTCCTCCGTGATAGATGGATTGATAATTAGGTAGATAGGTAGGAGGAGGAGGTATTGTGTAGTGTACTTGGCAGCGGGATATACAGCACCTTATGTAGTGTTATTCTTCCTTCTCTCCTCCGTGATAGATGGATTGATAATTAGGTAGATAGGTAGGAGGAGGAGGTATTGTGTAGTGTACTTGGCAGCGGGATATACAGCACCTTATGTAGTGTTATTCTTCCTTCTCTCCTCCGTGATAGATGGATTGATAATTAGGTAGATAGGTAGGAGGAGGAGGTATTGTGTAGTGTACTTGGCAGCGGGATATACAGCACCTTATGTAGTGTTATTCTTCCTTCTCTCCTCCGTGATAGATGGATTGATAATTAGGTAGATAGGTAGGAGGAGGAGGTATTGTGTAGTGTACTTGGCAGCGGGATATACAGCACCTTATGTAGTGTTATTCTTCCTTCTCTCCTCCGTGATAGATGGATTGATAATTAGGTAGATAGGTAGGAGGAGGAGGTATTGTGTAGTGTACTTGGCAGCGGGATATACAGCACCTTATGTAGTGTTATTCTTCCTTCTCTCCTCCGTGATAGATGGATTGATAATTAGGTAGATAGGTAGGAGGAGGAGGTATTGTGTAGTGTACTTGGCAGCGGGATATACAGCACCTTATGTAGTGTTATTCTTCCTTCTCTCCTCCGTGATAGATGGATTGATAATTAGGTAGATAGGTAGGAGGAGGAGGTATTGTGTAGTGTACTTGGCAGCGGGATATACAGCACCTTATGTAGTGTTATTCTTCCTTCTCTCCTCCGTGATAGATAGATTGATAATTAGGTAGATAGGTAGGAGGAGGAGGTATTGTGTAGTGTACTTGGCAGCGGGATATACAGCACCTTATGTAGTGTTATTCTTCCTTCTTTCCTCCGTGATAGATGGATTGATAATTAGGTAGGAGGAGGTATTGTGTAGTGTACTTGGCAGCGGGATATACAGCACCTTATGTAGTGTTATTCTTCCTTCTCTCCTCCGTGATAGATGGATTGATAATTAGGTAGATAGGTAGGAGGAGGAGGTATTGTGTAGTGTACTTGGCAGCGGGATATACAGCACCTTATGTAGTGTTATTCTTCCTTCTCTCCTCCGTGATAGATGGATTGATAATTAGGTAGATAGGTAGGAGGAGGAGGTATTGTGTAGTGTACTTGGCAGCGGGATATACAGCACCTTATGTAGTGTTATTCTTCCTTCTCTCCTCCGTGATAGATGGATTGATAATTAGGTAGATAGGTAGGAGGAGGAGGTATTGTGTAGTGTACTTGGCAGCGGGATATACAGCACCTTATGTAGTGTTATTCTTCCTTCTCTCCTCCGTGATAGATGGATTGATAATTAGGTAGATAGGTAGGAGGAGGAGGTATTGTGTAGTGTACTTGGCAGCGGGATATACAGCACCTTATGTAGTGTTATTCTTCCTTCTCTCTCCTCCGTGATAGATGGATTGATAATTAGGTAGATAGGTAGGAGGAGGAGGTATTGTGTAGTGTACTTGGCAGCGGGATATACAGCACCTTATGTAGTGTTATTCTTCCTTCTCTCCTCCGTGATAGATGGATTGATAATTAGGTAGATAGGTAGGAGGAGGAGGTATTGTGTAGTGTACTTGGCAGCGGGATATACAGCACCTTATGTAGTGTTATTCTTCCTTCTCTCCTCCGTGATAGATGGATTGATAATTAGGTAGATAGGTAGGAGGAGGAGGTATTGTGTAGTGTACTTGGCAGCGGGATATACAGCACCTTATGTAGTGTTATTCTTCCTTCTCTCCTCCGTGATAGATGGATTGATAATTAGGTAGATAGGTAGGAGGAGGAGGTATTGTGTAGTGTACTTGGCAGCGGGATATACAGCACCTTATGTAGTGTTATTCTTCCTTCTCTCCTCCGTGATAGATGGATTGATAAATAGGTAGATAGGTAGGAGAGGGAGGTATTGTGTAGTGTACTTGGCAGCGGGATATACAGCACCTTATGTAGTGTTATTCTTCCTTCTCTCCTCCGTGATAGATGGATTGATAATTAGGTAGATAGGTAGGAGGAGGAGGTATTGTGTAGTGTACTTGGCAGCGGGATATACAGCACCTTATGTAGTGTTATTCTTCCTTCTCTCCTCCGTGATAGATGGATTGATAATTAGGTAGATAGGTAGGAGGAGGAGGTATTGTGTAGTGTACTTGGCAGCGGGATATACAGCACCTTATGTAGTGTTATTCTTCCTTCTCTCCTCCGTGATAGATGGATTGATAATTAGGTAGATAGGTAGGAGGAGGTATTGTGTAGTGTACTTGGCAGCGGGATATACAGCACCTTATGTAGTGTTATTCTTCCTTCTCTCCTCCGTGATAGATGGATTGATAATTAGGTAGATAGGTAGGAGGAGGAGGTATTGTGTAGTGTACTTGGCAGCGGGATATACAGCACCTTATGTAGTGTTATTCTTCCTTCTCTCCTCCGTGATAGATGGATTGATAATTAGGTAGATAGGTAGGAGGAGGAGGTATTGTGTAGTGTACTTGGCAGCGGGATATACAGCACCTTATGTAGTGTTATTCTTCCTTCTCTCCTCCGTGATAGATGGATTGATAATTAGGTAGATAGGTAGGAGGAGGAGGTATTGTGTAGTGTACTTGGCAGCGGGATATACAGCACCTTATGTAGTGTTATTCTTCCTTCTCTCCTCCGTGATAGATGGATTGATAATTAGGTAGATAGGTAGGAGGAGGAGGTATTGTGTAGTGTACTTGGCAGCGGGATATACAGCACCTTATGTAGTGTTATTCTTCCTTCTCTCCTCCGTGATAGATGGATTGATAATTAGGTAGATAGGTAGGAGGAGGAGGTATTGTGTAGTGTACTTGGCAGCGGGATATACAGCACCTTATGTAGTGTTATTCTTCCTTCTCTCCTCCGTGATAGATGGATTGATAATTAGGTAGATAGGTAGGAGGAGGAGGTATTGTGTAGTGTACTTGGCAGCGGGATATACAGCACCTTATGTAGTGTTATTCTTCCTTCTCTCCTCCGTGATAGATGGATTGATAATTAGGTAGATAGGTAGGAGGAGGAGGTATTGTGTAGTGTACTTGGCAGCGGGATATACAGCACCTTATGTAGTGTTATTCTTCCTTCTCTCCTCCGTGATAGATGGATTGATAATTAGGTAGATAGGTAGGAGGAGGAGGTATTGTGTAGTGTACTTGGCAGCGGGATATACAGCACCTTATGTAGTGTTATTCTTCCTTCTCTCCTCCGTGATAGATGGATTGATAATTAGGTAGATAGGTAGGAGGAGGAGGTATTGTGTAGTGTACTTGGCAGCGGGATATACAGCACCTTATGTAGTGTTATTCTTCCTTCTCTCCTCCGTGATAGATGGATTGATAATTAGGTAGATAGGTAGGAGGAGGAGGTATTGTGTAGTGTACTTGGCAGCGGGATATACAGCACCTTATGTAGTGTTATTCTTCCTTCTCTCCTCCGTGATAGATGGATTGATAATTAGGTAGGAGGAGGTATTGTGTAGTGTACTTGGCAGCGGGATATACAGCACCTTATGTAGTGTTATTCTTCCTTCTCTCCTCCGTGATAGATGGATTGATAATTAGGTAGATAGGTAGGAGGAGGAGGTATTGTGTAGTGTACTTGGCAGCGGGATATACAGCACCTTATGTAGTGTTATTCTTTCTTTCGCCCCTCTGTGATAGATGGATTGATAATTAGGTAGATAGGTAGGAGGAGGAGGTATTGTGTAGTGTACTTGGCAGCGGGATATACAGCACCTTATGTAGTGTTATTCTTCCTTCTCTCCTCCGTGATAGATGGATTGATAATTAGGTAGATAGGTAGGAGGAGGAGGTATTGTGTAGTGTACTTGGCAGCGGGATATACAGCACCTTATGTAGTGTTATTCTTCCTTCTCTCCTCCGTGATAGATGGATTGATAATTAGGTAGATAGGTAGGAGGAGGAGGTATTGTGTAGTGTACTTGGCAGCGGGATATACAGCACCTTATGTAGTGTTATTCTTCCTTCTCTCCTCCGTGATAGATGGATTGATAATTAGGTAGATAGGTAGGAGGAGGAGGTATTGTGTAGTGTACTTGGCAGCGGGATATACAGCACCTTATGTAGTGTTATTCTTCCTTCTCTCCTCCGTGATAGATGGATTGATAATTAGGTAGATAGGTAGGAGGAGGAGGTATTGTGTAGTGTACTTGGCAGCGGGATATACAGCACCTTATGTAGTGTTATTCTTCCTTCTCTCCTCCGTGATAGATGGATTGATAATTAGGTAGATAGGTAGGAGGAGGAGGTATTGTGTAGTGTACTTGGCAGCGGGATATACAGCACCTTATGTAGTGTTATTCTTCCTTCTCTCCTCCGTGATAGATGGATTGATAATTAGGTAGATAGGTAGGAGGAGGAGGTATTGTGTAGTGTACTTGGCAGCGGGATATACAGCACCTTATGTAGTGTTATTCTTCCTTCTCTCCTCCGTGATAGATGGATTGATAATTAGGTAGATAGGTAGGAGGAGGAGGTATTGTGTAGTGTACTTGGCAGCGGGATATACAGCACCTTATGTAGTGTTATTCTTCCTTCTCTCCTCCGTGATAGATGGATTGATAATTAGGTAGATAGGTAGGAGGAGGAGGTATTGTGTAGTGTACTTGGCAGCGGGATATACAGCACCTTATGTAGTGTTATTCTTCCTTCTCTCCTCCGTGATAGATGGATTGATAATTAGGTAGATAGGTAGGAGGAGGAGGTATTGTGTAGTGTACTTGGCAGCGGGATATACAGCACCTTATGTAGTGTTATTCTTCCTTCTCTCCTCCGTGATAGATGGATTGATAATTAGGTAGATAGGTAGGAGGAGGAGGTATTGTGTAGTGTACTTGGCAGCGGGATATACAGCACCTTATGTAGTGTTATTCTTCTTTCTTCTCTCCTCCGTGATAGATGGATTGATAATTAGGTAGATAGGTAGGAGGAGGAGGTATTGTGTAGTGTACTTGGCAGCGGGATATACAGCACCTTATGTAGTGTTATTCTTCCTTCTCTCCTCCGTGATAGATGGATTGATAATTAGGTAGATAGGTAGGAGGAGGTATTGTGTAGTGTACTTGGCAGCGGGATATACAGCACCTTATGTAGTGTTATTCTTCCTTCTCTCCTCCGTGATAGATGGATTGATAATTAGGTAGATAGGTAGGAGGAGGAGGTATTGTGTAGTGTACTTGGCAGCGGGATATACAGCACCTTATGTAGTGTTATTCTTCCTTCTCTCCTCCGTGATAGATGGATTGATAATTAGGTAGATAGGTAGGAGGAGGTATTGTGTAGTGTACTTGGCAGCGGGATATACAGCACCTTATGTAGTGTTATTCTTCCTTCTCTCCTCCGTGATAGATGGATTGATAATTAGGTAGATAGGTAGGAGGAGGAGGTATTGTGTAGTGTACTTGGCAGCGGGATATACAGCACCTTATGTAGTGTTATTCTTCCTTCTCTCCTCCGTGATAGATGGATTGATAATTAGGTAGATAGGTAGGAGGAGGAGGTATTGTGTAGTGTACTTGGCAGCGGGATATACAGCACCTTATGTAGTGTTATTCTTCCTTCTCTCCTCCGTGATAGATGGATTGATAATTAGGTAGATAGGTAGGAGGAGGTATTGTGTAGTGTACTTGGCAGCGGGATATACAGCACCTTATGTAGTGTTATTCTTCCTTCTCTCCTCCGTGATAGATGGATTGATAATTAGGTAGATAGGTAGGAGGAGGAGGTATTGTGTAGTGTACTTGGCAGCGGGATATACAGCACCTTATGTAGTGTTATTCTTCCTTCTCTCCTCCGTGATAGATGGATTGATAATTAGGTAGATAGGTAGGAGGAGGTATTGTGTAGTGTACTTGGCAGCGGGATATACAGCACCTTATGTAGTGTTATTCTTCCTTCTCTCCTCCGTGATAGATGGATTGATAATTAGGTAGATAGGTAGGAGGAGGAGGTATTGTGTAGTGTACTTGGCAGCGGGATATACAGCACCTTATGTAGTGTTATTCTTCCTTCTCTCCTCCGTGATAGATGGATTGATAATTAGGTAGATAGGTAGGAGGAGGAGGTATTGTGTAGTGTACTTGGCAGCGGGATATACAGCACCTTATGTAGTGTTATTCTTCCTTCTCTCCTCCGTGATAGATGGATTGATAATTAGGTAGATAGGTAGGAGGAGGTATTGTGTAGTGTACTTGGCAGCGGGATATACAGCACCTTATGTAGTGTTATTCTTCCTTCTCTCCTCCGTGATAGATGGATTGATAATTAGGTAGATAGGTAGGTGGAAGAGGTATTGTGTAGTGTACTTGGCAGCGGGATATACAGCACCTTATGTAGTGTTATTCTTCCTTCTCTCCTCCGTGATAGATGGATTGATAATTAGGTAGATAGGTAGGAGGAGGAGGTATTGTGTAGTGTACTTGGCAGCGGGATATACAGCACCTTATGTAGTGTTATTCTTCCTTCTCTCCTCCGTGATAGATGGATTGATAAATAGGTAGATAGGTAGGAGAGGGAGGTATTGTGTAGTGTACTTGGCAGCGGGATATACAGCACCTTATGTAGTGTTATTCTTCCTTCTCTCCTCCGTGATAGATGGATTGATAATTAGGTAGATAGGTAGGAGGAGGAGGTATTGTGTAGTGTACTTGGCAGCGGGATATACAGCACCTTATGTAGTGTTATTCTTCCTTCTCTCCTCCGTGATAGATGGATTGATAATTAGGTAGATAGGTAGGAGGAGGAGGTATTGTGTAGTGTACTTGGCAGCGGGATATACAGCACCTTATGTAGTGTTATTCTTCCTTCTCTCCTCCGTGATAGATGGATTGATAATTAGGTAGATAGGTAGGAGGAGGAGGTATTGTGTAGTGTACTTGGCAGCGGGATATACAGCACCTTATGTAGTGTTATTCTTCCTTCTCTCCTCCGTGATAGATGGATTGATAATTAGGTAGATAGGTAGGAGGAGGAGGTATTGTGTAGTGTACTTGGCAGCGGGATATACAGCACCTTATGTAGTGTTATTCTTCCTTCTCTCCTCCGTGATAGATGGATTGATAATTAGGTAGATAGGTAGGAGGAGGAGGTATTGTGTAGTGTACTTGGCAGCGGGATATACAGCACCTTATGTAGTGTTATTCTTCCTTCTCTCCTCCGTGATAGATGGATTGATAATTAGGTAGATAGGTAGGAGGAGGAGGTATTGTGTAGTGTACTTGGCAGCGGGATATACAGCACCTTATGTAGTGTTATTCTTCCTTCTCTCCTCCGTGATAGATGGATTGATAATTAGGTAGATAGGTAGGAGGAGGAGGTTTTGTTTACTTGGCAGCGGGATATACAGCACCTTATGTAGTGTTATTCTTCCTTCTCTCCTCCGTGATAGATGGATTGATAATTAGGTAGATAGGTAGGAGGAGGAGGTATTGTGTAGTGTACTTGGCAGCGGGATATACAGCACCTTATGTAGTGTTATTCTTCCTTCTCTCCTCCGTGATAGATGGATTGATAATTAGGTAGATAGGTAGGAGGAGGAGGTATTGTGTAGTGTACTTGGCAGCGGGATATACAGCACCTTATGTAGTGTTATTCTTCCTTCTCTCCTCCGTGATAGATGGATTGATAATTAGGTAGATAGGTAGGAGGAGGAGGTATTGTGTAGTGTACTTGGCAGCGGGATATACAGCACCTTATGTAGTGTTATTCTTCCTTCTCTCCTCCGTGATAGATGGATTGATAATTAGGTAGATAGGTATTTGGAGGAGGTATTGTCTAGTGTACTTGGCAGCGGGATATACAGCACCTTATGTAGTGTTATTCTTCCTTCTCTCCTCCGTGATAGATGGATTGATAATTAGGTAGATAGGTAGGAGGAGGAGGTATTGTGTAGTGTACTTGGCAGCGGGATATACAGCACCTTATGTAGTGTTATTCTTCCTTCTCTCCTCCGTGATAGATGGATTGATAATTAGGTAGATAGGTAGGAGGAGGAGGTATTGTGTAGTGTACTTGGCAGCGGGATATACAGCACCTTATGTAGTGTTATTCTTCCTTCTCTCCTCCGTGATAGATGGATTGATAATTAGGTAGATAGGTAGAGGAGGAGGTATTGTGTAGTGTACTTGGCAGCGGGATATACAGCACCTTATGTAGTGTTATTCTTCCTTCTCTCCTCCGTGATAGATGGATTGATAATTAGGTAGATAGGTAGGAGGAGGAGGTATTGTGTAGTGTACTTGGCAGCGGGATATACAGCACCTTATGTAGTGTTATTCTTCCTTCTCTCCTCCGTGATAGATGGATTGATAATTAGGTAGATAGGTAGGAGGAGGAGGTATTGTGTAGTGTACTTGGCAGCGGGATATACAGCACCTTATGTAGTGTTATTCTTCCTTCTCTCCTCCGTGATAGATGGATTGATAATTAGGTAGATAGGTAGGAGGAGGAGGTATTGTGTAGTGTACTTGGCAGCGGGATATACAGCACCTTATGTAGTGTTATTCTTCCTTCTCTCCTCCGTGATAGATGGATTGATAATTAGGTAGATAGGTAGGAGGAGGAGGTATTGTGTAGTGTACTTGGCAGCGGGATATACAGCACCTTATGTAGTGTTATTCTTCCTTCTCTCCTCCGTGATAGATGGATTGATAATTAGGTAGATAGGTAGGAGGAGGAGGTATTGTGTAGTGTACTTGGCAGCGGGATATACAGCACCTTATGTAGTGTTATTCTTCCTTCTCTCCTCCGTGATAGATGGATTGATAATTAGGTAGATAGGTAGGAGGAGGTATTGTGTAGTGTACTTGGCAGCGGGATATACAGCACCTTATGTAGTGTTATTCTTCCTTCTCTCCTCCGTGATAGATGGATTGATAATTAGGTAGATAGGTAGGAGGAGGAGGTATTGTGTAGTGTACTTGGCAGCGGGATATACAGCACCTTATGTAGTGTTATTCTTCCTTCTCTCCTCCGTGATAGATGGATTGATAATTAGGTAGATAGGTAGGAGGAGGAGGTATTGTGTAGTGTACTTGGCAGCGGGATATACAGCACCTTATGTAGTGTTATTCTTCCTTCTCTCCTCCGTGATAGATGGATTGATAATTAGGTAGATAGGTAGGAGGAGGAGGTATTGTGTAGTGTACTTGGCAGCGGGATATACAGCACCTTATGTAGTGTTATTCTTCCTTCTCTCCTCCGTGATAGATGGATTGATAATTAGGTAGATAGGTAGAGGAGGAGGTATTGTGTAGTGTACTTGGCAGCGGGATATACAGCACCTTATGTAGTGTTATTCTTCCTTCTCTCCTCCGTGATAGATGGATTGATAATTAGGTAGATAGGTAGGAGGAGGAGGTATTGTGTAGTGTACTTGGCAGCGGGATATACAGCACCTTATGTAGTGTTATTCTTCCTTCTCTCCTCCGTGATAGATGGATTGATAATTAGGTAGATAGGTAGGAGGAGGTATTGTGTAGTGTACTTGGCAGCGGGATATACAGCACCTTATGTAGTGTTATTCTTCCTTCTCTCCTCCGTGATAGATGGATTGATAATTAGGTAGATAGGTAGGAGGAGGAGGTATTGTGTAGTGTACTTGGCAGCGGGATATACAGCACCTTATGTAGTGTTATTCTTCCTTCTCTCCTCCGTGATAGATGGATTGATAATTAGGTAGATAGGTAGGAGGAGGAGGTATTGTGTAGTGTACTTGGCAGCGGGATATACAGCACCTTATGTAGTGTTATTCTTCCTTCTCTCCTCCGTGATAGATGGATTGATAATTAGGTAGATAGGTAGGAGGAGGAGGTATTGTGTAGTGTACTTGGCAGCGGGATATACAGCACCTTATGTAGTGTTATTCTTCCTTCTCTCCTCCGTGATAGATGGATTGATAATTAGGTAGATAGGTAGAGGAGGAGGTATTGTGTAGTGTACTTGGCAGCGGGATATACAGCACCTTATGTAGTGTTATTCTTCCTTCTCTCCTCCGTGATAGATGGATTGATAATTAGGTAGATAGGTAGGAGGAGGTATTGTGTAGTGTACTTGGCAGCGGGATATACAGCACCTTATGTAGTGTTATTCTTCCTTCTCTCCTCCGTGATAGATGGATTGATAATTAGGTAGATAGGTAGGAGGAGGAGGTATTGTGTAGTGTACTTGGCAGCGGGATATACAGCACCTTATGTAGTGTTATTCTTCCTTCTCTCCTCCGTGATAGATGGATTGATAATTAGGTAGATAGGTAGGAGGAGGAGGTATTGTGTAGTGTACTTGGCAGCGGGATATACAGCACCTTATGTAGTGTTATTCTTCCTTCTCTCCTCCGTGATAGATGGATTGATAATTAGGTAGATAGGTAGGAGGAGGAGGTATTGTGTAGTGTACTTGGCAGCGGGATATACAGCACCTTATGTAGTGTTATTCTTCCTTCTCTCCTCCGTGATAGATGGATTGATAATTAGGTAGATAGGTAGGAGGAGGAGGTATTGTGTAGTGTACTTGGCAGCGGGATATACAGCACCTTATGTAGTGTTATTCTTCCTTCTCTCCTCCGTGATAGATGGATTGATAATTAGGTAGATAGGTAGGAGGAGGTATTGTGTAGTGTACTTGGCAGCGGGATATACAGCACCTTATGTAGTGTTATTCTTCCTTCTCTCCTCCGTGATAGATGGATTGATAATTAGGTAGATAGGTAGGAGGAGGAGGTATTGTGTAGTGTACTTGGCAGCGGGATATACAGCACCTTATGTAGTGTTATTCTTCCTTCTCTCCTCCGTGATAGATGGATTGATAATTAGGTAGATAGGTAGGAGGAGGTATTGTGTAGTGTACTTGGCAGCGGGATATACAGCACCTTATGTAGTGTTATTCTTCCTTCTCTCCTCCGTGATAGATGGATTGATAATTAGGTAGATAGGTAGGAGGAGGAGGTATTGTGTAGTGTACTTGGCAGCGGGATATACAGCACCTTATGTAGTGTTATTCTTCCTTCTCTCCTCCGTGATAGATGGATTGATAATTAGGTAGATAGGTAGGAGGAGGAGGTATTGTGTAGTGTACTTGGCAGCGGGATATACAGCACCTTATGTAGTGTTATTCTTCCTTCTCTCCTCCGTGATAGATGGATTGATAATTAGGTAGATAGGTAGGAGGAGGAGGTATTGTGTAGTGTACTTGGCAGCGGGATATACAGCACCTTATGTAGTGTTATTCTTCCTTCTCTCCTCCGTGATAGATGGATTGATAATTAGGTAGGAGGAGGAGGTATTGTGTAGTGTACTTGGCAGCGGGATATACAGCACCTTATGTAGTGTTATTCTTCCTTCTCTCCTCCGTGATAGATGGATTGATAATTAGGTAGATAGGTAGGAGGAGGAGGTATTGTGTAGTGTACTTGGCAGCGGGATATACAGCACCTTATGTTCTTATTCTTCCTTCTCTCCTCCGTGATAGATGGATTGATAATTAGGTAGATAGGTAGGAGGAGGAGGTATTGTGTAGTGTACTTGGCAGCGGGATATACAGCACCTTATGTAGTGTTATTCTTCCTTCTCTCCTCCGTGATAGATGGATTGATAATTAGGTAGATAGGTAGGAGGAGGAGGTATTGTGTAGTGTACTTGGCAGCGGGATATACAGCACCTTATGTAGTGTTATTCTTCCTTCTCTCCTCCGTGATAGATGGATTGATAATTAGGTAGATAGGTAGGAGGAGGAGGTATTGTGTAGTGTACTTGGCAGCGGGATATACAGCACCTTATGTAGTGTTATTCTTCCTTCTCTCCTCCGTGATAGATGGATTGATAATTAGGTAGATAGGTAGGAGGAGGAGGTATTGTGTAGTGTACTTGGCAGCGGGATATACAGCACCTTATGTAGTGTTATTCTTCCTTCTCTCCTCCGTGATAGATGGATTGATAATTAGGTAGATAGGTAGGAGGAGGAGGTATTGTGTAGTGTACTTGGCAGCGGGATATACAGCACCTTATGTAGTGTTATTCTTCCTTCTCTCCTCCGTGATAGATGGATTGATAATTAGGTAGATAGGTAGGAGGAGGTATTGTGTAGTGTACTTGGCAGCGGGATATACAGCACCTTATGTAGTGTTATTCTTCCTTCTCTCCTCCGTGATAGATGGATTGATAATTAGGTAGATAGGTAGGAGGAGGAGGTATTGTGTAGTGTACTTGGCAGCGGGATATACAGCACCTTATGTAGTGTTATTCTTCCTTCTCTCCTCCGTGATAGATGGATTGATAATTAGGTAGATAGGTAGGAGGAGGAGGTATTGTGTAGTGTACTTGGCAGCGGGATATACAGCACCTTATGTAGTGTTATTCTTCCTTCTCTCCTCCCTCCGTGATAGATGGATTGATAATTAGGTAGATAGGTAGGAGGAGGTATTGTGTAGTGTACTTGGCAGCGGGATATACAGCACCTTATGTAGTGTTATTCTTCCTTCTCTCCTCCGTGATAGATGGATTGATAATTAGGTAGATAGGTAGGAGGAGGTATTGTGTAGTGTACTTGGCAGCGGGATATACAGCACCTTATGTAGTGTTATTCTTCCTTCTCTCCTCCGTGATAGATGGATTGATAATTAGGTAGATAGGTAGGAGGAGGAGGTATTGTGTAGTGTACTTGGCAGCGGGATATACAGCACCTTATGTAGTGTTATTCTTCCTTCTCTCCTCCGTGATAGATGGATTGATAATTAGGTAGATAGGTAGGAGGAGGAGGTATTGTGTAGTGTACTTGGCAGCGGGATATACAGCACCTTATGTAGTGTTATTCTTCCTTCTCTCCTCCGTGATAGATGGATTGATAATTAGGTAGATAGGTAGGAGGAGGTATTGTGTAGTGTACTTGGCAGCGGGATATACAGCACCTTATGTAGTGTTATTCTTCCTTCTCTCCTCCGTGATAGATGGATTGATAATTAGGTAGATAGGTAGGAGGAGGAGGTATTGTGTAGTGTACTTGGCAGCGGGATATACAGCACCTTATGTAGTGTACTTGGCAGCGGGATATACAGCACCTTATGTAGTGTTATTCTTCCTTCTCTCCTCCGTGATAGATGGATTGATAATTAGGTTGATAGGTAGGAGGAGGAGGTATTGTGTAGTGTACTTGGCAGCGGGATATACAGCACCTTATGTAATAAAAAAATAACATTTTTATTTAACAAGTCATTGGAGACAGGTATAGTTCCAGAAGCTTGGAAGCTTGCAAACGTAGTTCCGATCTTCAAAAAAGGTGACAAATCAATAGCATCCAATTACCGTCCCATTAGTCTTACATCAATCATAGGAAAGCTACTAGAGTCAATTATTGCTAGTAAAATTAGAAACCACTTAGATACATTTAATTTAATAAATTCTTCTCAGCATGGATTCACTCAGGGACGATCTTGCCTTACTAATTTGCTTAGTTTTTTCTCAGAGGTATATGAAGCAGTAGATAATGACAAGTCATATGATATATATTTAGATTTCAGTAAAGCTTTCGACAGAGTCCCCCATGAGAGATTGATGAGAAAGGTTGAGGCGCATGGAATAGGGGGGGCGTTGTTGGGATTAGGTCATGGCTAATTGGTAGGAAGTAGAGAGTCAGCATAAATGGTACGAAGTCAGAATGGGGAGCAGTCAAAAGTGGTGTCCCCCAGGGATCTGTATTAGGTCCTCTGTTGTTTGTTATATACATAAATGACCTTGATTTAGGTATAACTAGTAGGATAAGTAAATTTGCAGACGATACCAAAATGGGGAGAACAATTGATTCAGATAGAGATATAGAGTGCCTCCAAAGGGATCTAGATACCTTACATGAATGGTCAGTAAATTGGCAGATGAAGTTTAACATTGACAAATGCAAGGTATTAAAGATAGGGAAGATGCATACAAATGTTAATATATAAACTAGCTAATGTGGAATTAGAAAACTCGAATTGTGAGAAAGATCTAGGTGTGTTTGTTAGCAATGATTTGAAGCCTACAACAGTGTATAAGCGTTCGAAACAAGGCAAACAGGATTCTCGGGTTCATCTCAAGGAGTGAGTAACAGAACTGCTGATGTTATCTTAAAACTTTACTTGTCATTAGTGAGACCCCATATGGATTATGCTGTTAAATTTTGGTGTCCTTATTACAGAATGGACATAGATTCATTGGAGAGAGTACAACGTAGAATGACAAAAATGATCCAATATTAGAAATCTTCCGTATAAAGAAAGGTTGAAGAAATTAGGCTTACATTCGTTAGAGAGACGCAGAGTTAGAGGGGATATGATAGAGGTGTTCAAGTGGGTTAGTGGGATTAACAAAGGGGACATGACAAATGTACTAAAGCTCAGTGATAGCGAAAGAACTCGTACCAATGGTTTCAAATTAGATAAATTTCGTTTCAGAAAAGATATAGGCAAATATTGGTTTGGTAACAGAGTTGTAGATGGGTGGAATGGACTACCAAGTGCTGTAGTGGGATTAAAAACGATAGGGAGCTGTAAGATAAAATTGGATAAGCATATGGACGAGAAGGGTTGGGTGTGAAGGGGGATCAGCAGGGTTGGGCCAATCAGCACTCTGCAGGCCCCCGTAATCCTGCGTTAATCTCTAACCGTTTTGGTAAGATGATCGTCAGGGTATTAGAGTGTTGAGCCTATAATTGGGCTTTGTAATTGGGGTTGTGTGGGACAGGGATCTGCCTTGCTTAGGCCAATCGGCTTTCTGCAGACTCCCATTTTCTTATGTTCTTATGTTATTCTTCCTTCTCTCCTCCGTGATAGATGGATTGATAATTAGGTAGATAGGTAGGAGGAGGATGTATTGTGTAGTGTACTTGCCAGCGGGATATACAGCACCTTATGTAGTGTTATTCTTCCTTCTCTCCTCCGTGATAGATGGATTGATAATTAGGTAGATAGGTAGGAGGAGGTATTGTGTAGTGTACTTGGCAGCGGGATATACAGCACCTTATGTAGTGTTATTCTTCCTTCTCTCCTCCGTGATAGATGGATTGATAATTAGGTAGATAGGTAGGAGGAGGAGGTATTGTGTAGTGTACTTGGCAGCGGGATATACAGCACCTTATGTAGTGTTATTCTTCCTTCTCTCCTCCGTAATAGATGGATTGATAATTAGGTAGATAGGTAGGAGGAGGAAGTATTGTGTAGTGTACTTGGCAGCGGGATATACAGCACCTTATGTAGTGTTATTCTTCCTTCTCTCCTCCGTGATAGATGGATTGATAATTAGGTAGATAGGTAGGAGGAGGAGGTATTGTGTAGTGTACTTGGCAGCGGGATATACAGCACCTTATGTAGTGTTATTCTTCCTTCTCTCCTCCGTGATAGATGGATTGATAATTAGGTAGATAGGTAGGAGGAGGAGGTATTGTGTAGTGTACTTGGCAGCGGGATATACAGCACCTTATGTAGTGTTATTCTTCCTTCTCTCCTCCGTGATAGATGGATTGATAATTAGGTAGATAGGTAGGAGGAGGAGGTATTGTGTAGTGTACTTGGCAGCGGGATATACAGCACCTTATGTAGTGTTATTCTTCCTTCTCTCCTCCGTGATAGATGGATTGATAATTAGGTAGATAGGTAGGAGGAGGAGGTATTGTGTAGTGTACTTGGCAGCGGGATATACAGCACCTTATGTAGTGTTATTCTTCCTTCTCTCCTCCGTGATAGATGGATTGATAATTAGGTAGATAGGTAGGAGGAGGAGGTATTGTGTAGTGTACTTGGCAGCGGGATATACAGCACCTTATGTAGTGTTATTCTTCCTTCTCTCCTCCGTGATAGATGGATTGATAATTAGGTAGATAGGTAGGAGGAGGAGGTATTGTGTAGTGTACTTGGCAGCGGGATATACAGCACCTTATGTAGTGTTATTCTTCCTTCTCTCCTCCGTGATAGATGGATTGATAATTAGGTAGATAGGTAGGAGGAGGAGGTATTGTGTAGTGTACTTGGCAGCGGGATATACAGCACCTTATGTAGTGTTATTCTTCCTTCTCTCCTCCGTGATAGATGGATTGATAATTAGGTAGATAGGTAGGAGGAGGTATTGTGTAGTGTACTTGGCAGCGGGATATACAGCACCTTATGTAGTGTTATTCTTCCTTCTCTCCTCCGTGATAGATGGATTGATAATTAGGTAGATAGGTAGGAGGAGGAGGTATTGTGTAGTGTACTTGGCAGCGGGATATACAGCACCTTATGTAGTGTTATTCTTCCTTCTCTCCTCCGTGATAGATGGATTGATAATTAGGTAGATAGGTAGGAGGAGGTATTGTGTAGTGTACTTGGCAGAGGGATATACAGCACCTTATGTAGTGTTATTCTTCCTTCTCTCCTCCGTGATAGATGGATTGATAATTAGGTAGATAGGTAGGAGGAGGAGGTATTGTGTAGTGTACTTGGCAGCGGGATATACAGCACCTTATGTAGTGTTATTCTTCCTTCTCTCCTCCGTGATAGATGGATTGATAATTAGGTAGATAGGTAGGAGGAGGAGGTATTGTGTAGTGTACTTGGCAGCGGGATATACAGCACCTTATGTAGTGTTATTCTTCCTTCTCTCCTCCGTGATAGATGGATTGATAATTAGGTAGATAGGTAGGAGGAGGAGGTATTGTGTAGTGTACTTGGCAGCGGGATATACAGCACCTTATGTAGTGTTATTCTTCCTTCTCTCCTCCGTGATAGATGGATTGATAATTAGGTAGATAGGTAGGAGGAGGAGGTATTGTGTAGTGTACTTGGCAGCGGGATATACAGCACCTTATGTAGTGTTATTCTTCCTTCTCTCCTCCGTGATAGATGGATTGATAATTAGGTAGATAGGTAGGAGGAGGAGGTATTGTGTAGTGTACTTGGCAGCGGGATATACAGCACCTTATGTAGTGTTATTCTTCCTTCTCTCCTCCGTGATAGATGGATTGATAATTAGGTAGATAGGTAGGAGGAGGAGGTATTGTGTAGTGTACTTGGCAGCGGGATATACAGCACCTTATGTAGTGTTATTCTTCCTTCTCTCCTCCGTGATAGATGGATTGATAATTAGGTAGATAGGTAGGAGGAGGAGGTATTGTGTAGTGTACTTGGCAGCGGGATATACAGCACCTTATGTAGTGTTATTCTTCCTTCTCTCCTCCGTGATAGATGGATTGATAATTAGGTAGATAGGTAGGAGGAGGAGGTATTGTGTAGTGTACTTGGCAGCGGGATATACAGCACCTTATGTAGTGTTATTCTTCCTTCTCTCCTCCGTGATAGATGGATTGATAATTAGGTAGATAGGTAGGAGGAGGAGGTATTGTGTAGTGTACTTGGCAGCGGGATATACAGCACCTTATGTAGTGTTATTCTTCCTTCTCTCTCCTCCGTGATAGATGGATTGATAATTAGGTAGATAGGTAGGAGGAGGAGGTATTGTGTAGTGTACTTGGCAGCGGGATATACAGCACCTTATGTAGTGTTATTCTTCCTTCTCTCCTCCGTGATAGATGGATTGATAATTAGGTAGATAGGTAGGAGGAGGAGGTATTGTGTAGTGTACATAACACCTTATGTAGTGTTATTCTTCCTTCTCTCCTCCGTGATAGATGGATTGATAATTAGGTAGATAGGTAGGTGGAGGAGGTATTGTGTAGTGTACTTGGCAGCGGGATATACAGCACCTTATGTAGTGTTATTCTTCCTTCTCTCCTCCGTGATAGATGGATTGATAATTAGGTAGATAGGTAGGTGGAGGAGGTATTGTGTAGTGTACTTGGCAGCGGGATATACAGCACCTTATGTAGTGTTATTCTTCCTTCTCTCCTCCGTGATAGATGGATTGATAATTAGGTAGATAGGTAGGAGGAGGAGGTATTGTGTAGTGTACTTGGCAGCGGGATATACAGCACCTTATGTAGTGTTATTCTTCCTTCTCTCCTCCGTGATAGATGGATTGATAGGAGATAGGTAGGAGGAGGAGGTATTGTGTAGTGTACTTGGCAGCGGGATATACAGCACCTTATGTAGTGTTATTCTTCCTTCTCTCCTCCGTGATAGATGGATTGATAATTAGGTAGATAGGTAGGAGGAGGAGGTATTGTGTAGTGTACTTGGCAGCGGGATATACAGCACCTTATGTAGTGTTATTCTTCCTTCTCTCCTCTGTGATAGATGGATTGATAATTAGGTAGATAGGTAGGAGGAGGAGGTATTGTGTAGTGTACTTGGCAGCGGGATATACAGCACCTTATGTAGTGTTATTCTTCCTTCTCTCCTCCGTGATAGATGGATTGATAATTAGGTAGATAGGTAGGAGGAGGAGGTATTGTGTAGTGTACTTGGCAGCGGGATATACAGCACCTTATGTAGTGTTATTCTTCCTTCTCTCCTCCGTGATAGATGGATTGATAATTAGGTAGATAGGTAGGAGGAGGAGGTATTGTGTAGTGTACTTGGCAGCGGGATATACAGGACCTTATGTAGTGTTATTCTTCCTTCTCTCCTCCGTGATAGATGGATTGATAATTAGGTAGATAGGGTTGAGGAGGAGGTATTGTGTAGTGTACTTGGCAGCGGGATATACAGCACCTTATGTAGTGTTATTCTTCCTTCTCTCCTCCGTGATAGATGGATTGATAATTAGGTAGATAGGTAGGAGGAGGAGGTATTGTGTAGTGTACTTGGCAGCGGGATATACAGCACCTTATGTAGTGTTATTCTTCCTTCTCTCCTCCGTGATAGATGGATTGATAATTAGGTAGATAGGTAGGAGGAGGAGGTATTGTGTAGTGTACTTGGCAGCGGGATATACAGGACCTTACGTAGTGTTATTCTTCCTTCTCTCCTCCGTGATAGATGGATTGATAATTAGGTAGATAGGTAGGAGGAGGAGGTATTGTGTAGTGTACTTGGCAGCGGGATATACAGCACCTTATGTAGTGTTATTCTTCCTTCTCTCCTCCATGATAGATGGTTTGATAATTAGGTAGATAGGAAGGAGGAGGAGGTATTGTGCAGTGTACTTGGCAGCGGGATACACAGCACCTTATGTAGTGTTATTCTTCCTTCACTACTCCGTGATAGATGGATTGATAATTAGGTAGATAGGTAGGAGGAGGATGTATTGTGTAGTGTACTTGCCAGCGGGATATACAGCACATTATGTAGTGTTATTCTTCCTTCTCTCCTCCGTGATAGATGGATTGATAATTAGGTAGATATGTAGGAGGAGGAGGTACTATGTAGTGTACTTGGCAGTGGGATATACAGCACCTTATGTAGTGTTATTCTTCCTTCTCTCCTCCGTGATAGATGGATTGATAATTAGGTAGATAGGTAGGAGGAGGAGGTATTGTGTAGTGTACTTGGCAGCGGGATATACAGCACCTTATGTAGTGTTATTCTTCCTTCTCTCCTCCGTGATAGATGGATTGATAATTAGGTATATAGGTAGGAGGAGGAGGTATTGTGTAGTGTACTTGGCAGCGGGATATACAGCACCTTATGTAGTGTTATTCTTCCTTCTCTCCTCCGTGATAGATGGATTGATAATTAGGTAGATAGGTAGGAGGAGGAGGTATTGTGTAGTGTACTTGGCAGCGGGATATACAGCACCTTATGTAGTGTTATTCTTCCTTCTCTCCTCCGTGATAGATGGATTGACAATTAGGTAGATAGGTAGGAGGAGGAGGTATTGTGTAGTGTACTTGGCAGCGGGATATACAGCACCTTATGTAGCGTTATTCTTCCTTCTCTCCTCCATGATAGATGGTTTGATAATTAGGTAGATAGGTAGGAGGAGGAGGTATTGTGTAGTGTACTTGGCAGCGGGATATACAGCACCTTATGTTGTGTTATTCTTCCTTCTCTCCTCCGTGATAGATGGATTGATAATTAGGTAGATAGGTAGGAGGAGGAGGTATTGTGTAGTGTACTTGGCAGCGGGATATACAGCACCTTATGTAGTGTTTTTCTTCCTTCTCTCCTCTGTGATAGATGGATTGATAATTAGGTAGGAGGAGGAGGTATTGTGTAGTGTACTTGGCAGCGGGATATACAGCACCTTATGTAGTGTTATTCTTCCTTCTCTCCCCCGTGATAGATGGATTGATAATTAGGTAGATAGGTTGGAGGAGGAGGTATTGTGTAGTGTACTTGGTAGCGGGATATACAGCACATTATGTAGTGTTATTCTTCCTTCTCTCCTCCGTGATAGATGGATTGATAATTAGGTAGATATGTAGGAGGAGGAGGTATTATGTAGTGTACTTGGCAGCGGGATATACAGCACCTTATGTAGTGTTATTCTTCCTTCTCTCCTCCGTGATAGATGGATTGATAATTAGGTAGATAGGGTTGAGGAGGAGGTATTGTGTAGTGTACTTGGCAGCGGGATATACAGCACCTTATGTAGTGTTATTCTTCCTTCTCTCCTCCGTGATAGATGGATTGATAATTAGGTAGATAGGTTGGAGGAGGAGGTATTGTGTAGTGTACTTGGTAGCGGGATATACAGCACATTATGTAGTGTTATTCTTCCTTCTCTCCTCCGTGATAGATGGATTGATAATTAGGTAGATATGTAGGAGGAGGAGGTATTATGTAGTGTACTTGGCAGCGGGATATACAGCACCTTATGTAGTGTTATTCTTCCTTCTCTCCTCCGTGATAGATGGATTGATAATTAGGTAGATAGGTAGGAGGAGGAGGTATTGTGTAGTGTACTTGGCAGCGGGATATACAGCACCTTATGTAGTGTTATTCTTCCTTCTCTCCTCCGTGATAGATGGATTGATAATTAGGTAGATAGGTTGGAGGAGGAGGTATTGTGTAGTGTACTTAGCAGCGGGATATACAGCACCTTATGTAGTGTTATTCTTCCTTCTCTCCTCCGTGATAGATGGATTGATAATTAGGTAGATAGGTAGGAGGAGGAGGAGGTATTGTGTTGTGTACTTGGCAGCGGGATATACAGCACCTTATGTAGTGTTATTCTTCCTTCTCTCCTCCGTGATAGATGGATTGATAATTTGGTAGATAGGTAGGAGGAGGAGGTATTGTCTAGTGTACTTGGCAGCGGGATATACAGCACCTTATGTAGTCTTATTCTTCCTTCTCTCCTCCGTGATAGATGGATTGATAATTAGGTAGATAGGTAGGAGGAGGAGATATTGTCTAGTGTACTTGGCAGTGGAATATACAGCACCTTATGTAGTCTTATTCTTCCTTCTCTCCTCCGTGATAGATGGATTGATAGTTAGGTAGATAGGTAGGAGGAGGAGGTATTTTGTAGTGTACTTGGCAGCAGGATATACAGCACCTTATATAGTCTTATTCTTCCTTCTCTCCTCCGTGATAGATGGATTTATAATTAGGTAGATAGGTAGAGGAGGAGGTATTGTCTAGTGTACTTGGCAGCGGGATATACAGTACCTTATGTAGTGTTATTCTTCCTTCTCTCCTCCGTGATAGATGGATTGATAATTAGGTAGATAGGTAGGAGGAGGAGGTATTGTGTAGTGTGTGACGCCTCCCGGCGTTAGCAGAATGGTTGCGTGGGGCATTGCAGCTCGCTAGCGCTCGCCAGGATGGGGGGATGGGCTACAGTTGTCCTAGAATGATCTGCTTTATTTAATTAGTGTCGTGTTGCCACAGACAGTCTAGAAATGGTCTTTGTTTTGGTCTGTGACCGCGCCTTATATTTTATATTCGCTATAATATAAATGTTGCTTGTGTGGGAGGCGAGCGAGAGAGGATGAGGGAGTACACCTGGCAGCGGGGTGAGCTATGACGCGGCTCGCTTGGGCGCTGACGGCGTTGGCGGCCGGGTGGTCAACTAGTCCCTTCCCATCGCGGCCTCGTGTTCTTTACCCGCTCAGAGCTTGCCTGACACGCGTATCGCCTACATCCTTTGCAATTCTGTCCCCCATACTCGCCACTTTGCATACTATATCTCTCTCTCTACTTCTCCTTTCTCATTCTCTAAGCTTTATCAAACTCAACATCCCTTCTGGTTTCAGCATAGACGTTCACCGTCGACCAGTCGTATTGTACGCGAAGCTCTCAGATATTTCCATGTATTAGGTTAAGGAGGTATTATGCTTTATTGAGGTTAGAGAGACGGACTTTTCCGTATGTGTCCTCTCTCGGGAAGGTTGTAGACCGGTATATGTCTCCCTGGCAAGGTGTTGAGTGATTCTGCTTGGTTATCTAAAGCTAGACTAGGGGTAAGGTTACTGTGTCATTGTCTCCGATGTGTGCAGTGTTAGCTAAGCCCTGCACGACATCGACAGGTACTGTGGGAGCCTAAGTTGTCTTCGGGTGGGTTTACTTTGCGAGCACAGCGCTGTGGTGTGAGAGGGCCATAGCCTATCCCTCACAACATAGTGCTGCCTCTTTGTGTTGACTTCTGAGGGATCGCCAGGATAGAACTAGGTACTCGAGACCTAGATTTATCAAGAGAGCATCCCCGTCGTAAAACGTAATCTTCATTGTACCACCTTCGGACAACGTTAGGCTACGAGCCGCATGCTCACCCATTGTTGCCCTGCCTTGATACCCCAGCTAGACTTTATTAACTGAGCAGACAATGGTTAGAGATAAGCCCCCATTATTATATGTATGCAACATTATTATTCACTGCACTTTGAGCCGAGGTTGTTGTTGAGTTGCACAACCCTAGTAGGCTGTTGCGTTGTGTCACGAAGCATCATTTCTTTAGTTGTCGAGCATTACTACCTTTGCGCAGTCTTTATTATTCGCCTGCCTATTATTACTATATGTCCTAGTATTTATTGTGATCCGTATTCTGCATTATAATTGTTCAAGATTCTTTACGAACATCTTCCCAGCATCAGACTTATTTCAGAAGTTTCCAGTTGATGTTGCAGGACTAGCATTGCACTTTCTTTAACCCTTCTTTAGCGGCCTATGCGGTTTATTTATGTGTACCGCCCAGCGGGGTGTTTTTAGCCAAAATAGGGCTGTTTACGTGATCATTTTCATGCCTAAATAAGACCCAGAACGTAAAACAAGTATCTATCCCTGAAAGGGCATAAACAGAGCTTTCGAATGACACCATAACGATCCTTGTATGATGGATAGTTTTCTTGCAATAACCGTGCAACGCGAGTGCAAAAAGCAGGTAATTCGGTACTTTCGGTACATAATTGAGTATGTAGCGAGTGAGAGAGGGAGGAGGGAGCTGAGATTTGTGTCAGTAGATTCGCCGCGGTGGTCTGGAGCAGTCATACGCTCGCTAGTCTCCTGCCACCACTTGTCTCTCTCTCTCAGCCACATTACGTGCTGAAATTGCCACTCGACCTATGTCGAGCGCCGCCACATAGTCCAGCTTTATTAAATACGACTTAAGTGGTGAGCCGCTTTTTAAGGGTTAATACAGGAGTGCCAGTTATTTGAGTATCTACCGTAACATTAATTAATCACGTTAACTATCTTTTCTTTGTGTAACCTAATCGAGTAATCTTTTACTGTTTGAGAATAGGCTGTTTCATCGAGCGTCAGCCTAGTGTGTGTGCACCAGTTACCGAGTCATAGGATACCTCGTTGTCCAGGTACGACTCAGGGCGGTAATGGTGTTTTGTTTTCCAGTGTTTAAGGCAGGGGTTGGATCTAGTGTTACCGTTGTTGCATTTTGCCATTATCTAGTCCAATGTTGAAGAGCCCTGTCTTTGAGAACCTGGATCGTAACAAATGGCGACCTAGCTCAGGATCTTGTGAACTAAGAGATAATTGCAGGATTGTTGTGGTCATTTGTTTATTGAGGAATATAGTGGGCACGTTAATTTTTTTTTGGCAAAGTAGTATAGCACTTGAGAGTCTTCAGACATTTTTGGCAAGTGAATAGTGCTACATAAGAGTTTGGGGTACTTCTTTTCTGAATATTGTGGTGAGAAATTTTTGTGAGCATCATGTCTTATACCGGGTCAGAGGAGAATGGAGACACAGTACGTAATGTCGAAACTGAGGAACAGCAGCATGATGAAAGGGTTAATCGGGTGAACTGTGATGAGGATGCTAGGATATTTTTGCAATGGCCTGTTACTGCCGAGCGGTTGGAGGGTATGGATCGGTACGGTCTTCAATGCCTGGCCACAGCTATTGGTCATGCGGTTACTAGCAGCATGACCAAGGATAACTTGATAACGTGTGTACTGGGCAGGGTGACTGGTGAGCGAGATGGGTTGAGTGCTCAGAGCCCTTCGGCCATGCTTCCCCTACACTCGACTCCCAGCCATCCCAGTAGTTTGCCGACCCCGGGTACGCTTCCGCAGTTGGGTGGTGACTGGCAGGGTGGGTTGCCCCTGGGGGGACCACCGGTAATTTCAAACATTGTAGCACCTTCACCTCCTCAAGGGTTAACTCCCGAATTATTGCTTCAGCTCGAATTAGCTAAGATCCAGCAGCAAATAGAATTAGCCAAGATAGAAGAGAGAAAAACTATCAGTCAGCAGTCTCAGCACATAGAGCTAGCAAAAATCCAAGCGGATTTAGAGTCGACTAGGTACTGTGCCGACATGGACGTAGAGAAGTCGCGAGTAGAGACAATGGGACAGCGACTTGGGGCTGGTAACCGTGTTCATGAGCAGTCTCTCTCGCACTTATTGAAACTGGTTCCGGTGTTTGATGAGAGTAGTGTAACAGAATTTTTCACACGCTTTGAGAAGAAGTGCCAGATCCACCAGTGGCCTGGGGAGAAGTGGGCAGCCCTTGTTTCCTCTAGACTTGTGGGCAAGGGACTCAGGGCTTATGATGCATTGCCGATAGAGTCGTGTCTTATCTACGAGGAACTCAAGGAGGCTGTCCTGAGAGCATACGAACTACAACCAGAGACGTACAGGTTGAAGTTCCGGGGTGTTACCAAGGGTCGGGAGAGCACCTTTTTTGGAGCATGCCCGGGAGCTGTCCGATGCTTTTGGGAATTAGCTGAGGTCGGAGAAAGCTACTACGTTTGACGACATTAAACAGTTGGTGCTTTTAGAGCAGTTTTTCAAATGCACGGGCGGCGACCTGACGTTAAACCTTAAAGAAAAGCAACCAAAAACTCTACAGGAGGCAGCTGAGATGGCTGACCTCCGGCTATCACTAATTCGTGGGTGCGGATCTGCCCAGCGTAGTGAGGCAGGTAACAAGGGGCGTGACGACCCACCCCCCCCCGAGTTAGTGATATACCTTATGCAAACAAGTACAAGAGCCATGATACCAAGACTGACCACAAGACTAGCACCGTCCCATTTAAGAAGGGGCCGGGCCCTTCCCAGTACCAAGGGAAGCCCAAAGGGGAGTTGGAGTGTTATCATTGTCATAAAAAGGGGCACTTTGCAAGAGTCTGTCCTAGCAAACCACCTACAGCAGCTGTGTCTTTGGCCTGCAACATTGGTGTGTCTCCGAAGTCATCTGAGTTTGCCCGGGGCAGTTTGTCAGAGGCTGAGGCACAGCCAATGCAGAAGCACCTGGGAGGCTCGAACCCTGCTCAGGATGTTTTTTGCGACCATAGAGGGCGGGGTTGCGTGATGTGGGCGGGGCGCAAGCATGGAGTAGAGGTCTTGCGTGATACAGGTGCTTCCCAGACTCTGATGAAAAACTTGACTGGCTACCCTATAAACGCGGCTCGGGTGGTGGTGGTGCAGGGTATTAATGCAACTCGGTCATACCCGCTGGTGCGGTTGGAGTTGGAGGTGGATGGTGTGGCACGTGAATTGGATGTCGGGATTGTGGAGAAACTGCCAGTGGAGGGCGTCGACCTTCTTCTCGGCAACGACTTTGCAATGCCCGCTTCTGAGGTTCTACCCTTAGTCGTTGCCGAGAGGCCGGCCGACGTGAGTAGGGAAGAGCAAGAGTGGGTCGAGCGGTGCCAGACACAACCCATGGCGTGTATTGTCACCCGAGCTCTGGCAGCTAAAGTGTCACAGCCTAGTCCTCCGTCTTCAGACCAGCGGAGGAACGATCAACAGGAGGAGGCTAAAGCTGGAGTTGGTTTTAAGAGTTTTGACTCGGCGGCTCTCCTGGGTGATTCAGTATTAGCACCATTACTTAATTCTGGAGTAGCCCCTGGGCCTGTCATCGAGAGTGACGAGGCTGGGCATGACGAGTCTCCACGACAGCAACGTTATGTACATCGAGAGAGACAGAGGGAGCAGCCCAGTATTGGGGAAGGTCATGCATTGCTCCGGGAGCAGTTAGATCGCTTGGCACCCTCAGATATACGTCGGTTGCAACTAGAGGACCCTGAGCTCCAAACGTGTGCTAATGGAGCTGTAGAGCTCGACGAGGACGGCGATGCACAGCCAGGAGATTTTTTTTATTTAGAAGGCATCCTCTATAGGCGTTTTCAAGACCCTAAACGTAGTTGGCAAGAGGGGTCCGGAGTAGTGGACCAGTTGATGGTGCCACGGGAGTGCAGGGATTGCCTACTGAGGTTGGCGCATGACATACCACTGGCAGGACATCTAGGGGTGAGAAAAACGGTGGCGGCTTTAGAAAAATTGTTTTGGTGGCCGGGGTTGAAGGGGCAGGTGGTAACCTGGATAGCAAGGTGTCATACGTGCCAGAGGGTTGGAAAACCTAACCAAACAATTCCGAGAGCCCCGTTGCACCCCATTCCTGTCAGTGGACCGCCCTTCAGGAAGGTCATCATTGATATGGTCGGACCCCTACCCCCTACTAGTGCCGGTAATAAATTTCTATTAACTATCATGGATGTGGCCACTCGTTATCCTGATGCATATCCAATGAGAAATGGCACAGCGAAAACTGTTGTCCGGAACCTGCTCTTGTATTGCTCGCGGTATGGTTACCCGCAAGAGGTGCAATCGGACCAAGGCTCTAATTTTACATCTAATCTGTTCAAACAAACTATGATTCAGCATGGCATCAGTACTGTCGTCTCTTCTGCGTATCACCCGGAGAGTCAAGGGGTGTTGGAGAGGTGGCACGCCACGCTGAAAAGAATGCTTCGATGTTATTGCGCAGAGAACGGAAAGGATTGGGACCTTGGTCTGCCGTATGTTTTGTTCGCGGCAAGAGAAGTACCTGGAGAGAGTCTCGGTTTCAGTCCGAATGAGCTTGTTTTCGGGCATCAGGTGAGGGGCCCTCTCCACATGGTGAAGGAGATTTGGGAGGGTACCGCTAAGCCATGTTCTATGTTGAGATACGTCCTCGAGAGCAGAGAGAGAATGCTTAGAAGTCTGGAGCTGGCCGGGCGTAATTTGGTGAGTTCGCAGGCCCGTATGAAGGACAGGTACGATACTAAGGCGAAACTCCGGGAGTTTCAGGTAGGTCAAGAGGTGTTGGTCCTCTTGCCTTTGTCAGGTCATCCTCTGGCTGCCAAGTACGCTGGGCCTTATCGGGTGGTGTCAAAGATCTCCGATCTAGATTACCTCGTTGCCACTCCAGACCGGAAGAAGCGAACCAACTATGTCACATTAATTTGTTGAAGGAGTATGTGAGGCGCCCACCTGAGTCACTAGCTGTCCCTGTGTTGACCTGCTGCGGTCATGGTGGAGAAGGAGAGGGGGGCAGCAATGATCAGGTGGATGATAACTGGGATTGTCATGTCTCGGCTGATCAGTGGGCGGGGAATTCGAGCCAATGTGCGCATGATGCTCTGGCGCACCTGCCGGAGGAACAGCAGGTGGCAGTGCAGCGCCTGTTCGATTCATACCCCACTGTATTTGCCGGGCACCCAGGCCTCACTACTCAAGCGGTGCATGACGTCGATGTAGGAGAGCACCCCCCCTTCAAGTCGATACCTTATCGGGTGCCACCCATTAAACTCCCAGCGCTCAGGGATGAGCTGGAGTATATGCTGGCGAGAGGCTTGATCGAGAAGGGGGCAGTACGGTGGACTTCTCCTGTCACTCTGCAGCCCAAACCTGATGGAAAAGTTCGGTTCTGCATTGACTTTAGGCGGTTGAACGGGTTGACCCCCACCAATGCATATCCTCTTCCCCGGGTGGATGACAGTGTGGATAAGATCGGGAAAGCAAGGTACTTGACCAAGGTAGACCTCGTCAAAGGCTACTGGCAAGTACCCCTGTCTGAGCGGGCTAAAGAGGTGTGCGGGTTTGTGGTGGATGGCAGTACTTACCGTTGCAACGTGATGCCATATGGTCTGAAAAATGCACCGGCCACTTTCCAGAGGTTAATGAACGACATCGTAGCAGACATCCCAAACTGTACTGTCTACCTTGATGACGTGATCATTTATGACAACGATTTCCAAAGTCACTGTGAGCACATAAAAGCCTTATTTAGTCAACTTAGTAAAGCAGGCATGGTGGTTAATCTGGGCAAGTGTGACTTTGTGCAAGCCACGGTGCAGTATTTGGGGTTTGTGGTTGGGTTAGGGCAGGTGAGCTCGCCCCAACAGAAGATACAGGCTATCGACTTGTTCCCCAGGCCGACCACCAAGCGGCAGATCATGAGATTTTTGGGCATGATTGGGTATTACCGCCGCTTTATAAGAGGTTATTCTACTGTGTTAGCTCCTTTGACAGATCTACTAGCTAAAGATAAAAAGTTCCGCTGGGCACCTGAGTGTGAGCAGGCGTTTCGAGTAGTTAAACACCTTTTATGCACTCACCCTATCCTCAGGGCCCCGGACTTTGAACGACCATTTCAGTTGGCGACTGATGCCAGCGGAGTAGGGGCTGGTGCCGTACTTTTGCAGACAGACGAGGAAGGTCTTGAGCATCCAGTCAGTTTCTTTTCAAAGAAATTTAATTCAGCACAGAAAAACTATTCGGTTGTTGAAAAGGAACTGCTGGCAATCGTGTTAGCGCTCACACACTTTGAGGTCTATGTTCCTGCCTATGGGCCAGTCGTGGTAGTGTATACCGACCACCACCCGCTTAAATTCCTCAATCAATTCCACAACCGGAATATGAGGCTGACCAGATGGTCGCTCATGTTGCAAGAGTACAACTTAGACATTCGTTGTATTGCTGGTTGTGAGAATGTGATTGCGGACTGTTTGTCGCGGGTGGAGGATCCGGGGTAGGCTACCACAGTATGTTGGTATAGCCTCTTGTCTTGGCTCGCGGTGTATTTTTGCGCTGGTGCTTGTTGGCTCGCGTGTGTAGCATCAGCGTAGGGTCGCAGGGCAGGAGTTGTTGGCTTTGATTAGAAGAAAATTAGGCTACATCTATAGTAGCCGCCAAAAAACAACATTAAAATAAAATATGAAAAATTAAATAAAAACTCTTTCTTTTTGATAATTAATTTTAAGATAATATTGTAGCTGAGTACGGAGTGCAGATGATTTTCCCTCAGTAGGCAGTGCTTCTTAAAGCTCGCTCTGTGAGCACAATGTTATGAATTAATGTATTATATTTGGGAAGGGTGATAAGATTTGTTTTATATATAAATGTTGTTGTATTTTTTTTGAGGAGACTGAGCTTGCATTCCATGAGTGGCAGAGTGGTTAGGAGTGGCAGATTCTAGCGACATTCTGCCTGTTCAGATATGGGCTCATGGTTGAGTGTCCCATATCTTGGGGGGGGGTGTGACGCCTCCCGGCGTTAGCAGAATGGTTGTGTGGGGCATTGCAGCTCGCTAGCGCTCGCCAGGATGGGGGGATGGGCTACAGTTGTCCTAGAATGATCTGCTTTATTTAATTAGTGTCGTGTTGCCACAGACAGTCTAGAAATGGTCTTTGTTTTGGTCTGTGACCGCGCCTTATATTTTATATTCGCTATAATATAAATGTTGCTTGTGTGGGAGGCGAGCGAGAGAGGGCGAAGGAGTACACCTGGCAGCGCGGTGAGCTATGACGCGGCTCGCTTGGGCGCTGACGGCGTTGGCGGCCGGGTGGTCAACTAGTCCCTTCCCATCGCGGCCTCGTGTTCTTTACCAGCTAAGAGCTTGCCTGACACGCGTATCGCCTACATCCTTTGCAATTCTGTCCCCCATACTCGCCACTTTGCATACTATTTCTCTCTCTCGACTTCTCCTTTCTCATTCTCTAAGCTTTATCAAACTCAACATCCCTTCTGGTTTCAGCATAGACTTTCACCGTCGACCAGTCGTATTGTACGCGAAGCTCTCAGATATTTCCATGTATTAGGTTAAGGAGGTATTATGCTTTATTGAGGTTAGAGAGACGGACTTTTCCGTATGTGTCCTCTCTCGGGAAGGTTGTAGACCGGTATATGTCTCCCTGGCAAGGTGTTGAGTGATTCTGCTTGGTTATCTAAAGCTAGACTAGGTGTAAGGTTACTGTGTCGTTGTCTCCGATTGGTGCAGTGTTAGCTAAGCCCTGCACGACATCGACAGGTACTGTGGGAGCCTAAGTTGTCTTCGGGTGGGTTTACTTTGCGAGCCCAGCGCTGTGGTGTGAGGGCCATAGCCTATCCCTCACAACATAGTGCTGCCTCTTTGTGTTGACTTCTGAGGGATCGCCAGGATAGAACTAGGTACTCGAGACCTAGATTTATCAAGAGAGCATCCCGTCATATAACGTAATCTTCATTATACCACCTTCGGACAACGTTAGGCTACGAGCCGCATGCTCACCCATTGTTGCCCTGCCTTGATACCCCAGCTAGACTTTATTAACTGAGCAGACACTGGTCAGAGATAAGCCCTCCTTATTATATGTATGCAACATTATTATTCACTGCACTTTTGAGCCGAGGTTGTTGTTGAGTTGCACAACCCTAGTAGGCTGTTGCGTTGTGTCACGAAGCATTTCTTTAGTTGTCGAGCATTACTACCTTTGCGCAGTCTTTATTATTCGCCTGCCTATTATTACTATATGTCCTAGTATTTATTGTGACCCGTATTCTGCATTATAATTGTTCAAGATTCTTTACGAACATCTTCCCAGCATCAGACTTATTTCAGAAGTTTCCAGTTGATGTTGCAGGACTAGCAGTGCACTTTCTTTAACACCTTACGAGCGGCCTATGCGGTTTATTTATGTGTACCGCACAGCGGGGTGTTTTTAGCCAAAATAGGGCTGTTTACGTGATCATTTTCATGCCTAAATAAGACCCAGAACGTAAAACAAGTACCTATCCCTGAAAGGGCATAAACAGAGCTTTCGAATGACACCATAACGATCCTTGTATGATGGATAGTTTTCTTGCAATAACCGTGCAACGCGAGTGCAAAAAGCAGGTAATTCGGTACTTTCAGTACATAATTGAGTATGTAGCGAGTGAGAGAGGGAGGAGGGAGCTGAGATTTGTGTCAGTAGGTTCGCCGCGGTGGTCTGGAGCAGTCATACGCTCGCTAGTCTCCTGCCACCACTTGTCTCTCTCTCTCAGCCACATTACGTGCTGAAATTGCCACTCGAGTTATGTCGAGCGCCGCCACATAGTCCAGCTTTATTTAACTCGACTTATGTTGCTCGCCGCTAAATAAGGGTTAATACAGGAGTGCCAGTTATTTGAGTATCTACCGTAACGTTAATTAATCACGTTAACTATCTTTTCTTTGTGTAACCTAATCGAGTAATCTTTTACTGTTTGAGAATAGGCTGTTTCATCGAGCGTCAGCCTAGTGTGTGTGCACCAGTTACCGAGTCATAGGATACCTCGTTGTCCAGGCACGACTCAGGGCGGTAATGGTGTTTTGTTTTCCAGTGTTTAAGGCAGGGGTTGGATCTAGTGTTACCGTTGTTGCATTTTGCCATTATCTAGTCCAATGTTGAAGAGCCCTGTGTCTTTGAGAACCTGGATCGTAACAAGTGTACTTGGCAGCGGGATATACAGCACCTTATGTAGTGTTATTCTTCCTTCTCTCCTCCGTGATAGATGGATTGATAATTAGGTAGATAGGGTTGAGGAGGAGGTATTGTGTAGTGTACTTGGCAGCGGGATATACAGCACCTTATGTAGTGTTATTCTTCCTTCTCTCCTCCGTGATAGATGGATTGATAATTAGGTAGATAGGTAGGAGGAGGAGGTATTGTGTAGTGTATTTGGCAGCGGGATATACAGCACCTTATGTAGTGTTATTCTTCCTTCTGTCCTCCGTGATAGATGGATTGATAATTAGGTAGATAGGTACAAAGGAGTACAAAGGAAATCAAGCAACAACAGATCCAGTGACCCTTCTAGGTTGCTTGTCCTCCAAAACACTGAGGATCAAGTGTCCAAACAGTGGTTTAGAGTGGGTAAGGGAACATTGGAAAGGGAATTACTGCCCTGGAACTAATGTCCGTGGCAGGATTAGGAAGTTAGTAGGAGACAGATGGGTTAGTAACTGAGGGGGGGATAAAATAAAGTTATTCATTTACAAACGCAGTCAGTCGCGGGTTTGATGCGAGATATTTGTCTAGGCGGAGTTTAAATGAATCAACGGTGATGCAGTCTATAACGTTTCGGGGAAGCCCATTCCACAAGTTGACAACTCGATTGAAGAAGAAATTCTTAGATTCGTGCGAGTTAAAAGATTTACCAATAATTTTGCAACCGTTTCCCCGCGTGTAATTAGATTGGTCGATAGTGAAGTACTTACTACAGTTCATATTGTCGATGCCTTTGATGATTTTGAACACTTGAATTAAGTCGCCTCTTAATCTGCGCTGGGTTAAAGGAAATAGATTTAATTCTCTAAGACGCTCTTCGTATGGTTTGTTCTTTAGGCTAGGTATCATTTTGGTAACTCTACGTTGAACTCGTTCTAGCTTGTTTATATCTTTTTGGTAATAAGGGCACCAGGATTGAACGCAGTATTCCAGAAGAGGGCGGACTAAGGAATTGTAAAAGGTTAGGATAACTTCTTTGGATTTATGCTCAAATGACCTGCCTATAAAGCCAATTATTTTGTTTGCCTTCTTAACAACTTCTGAACATTGTTGACTCGGTTTTAGGTTACTCGATATTGTTACTCCCAGATCGGTTTCTCTGTTTACATTCTTAAGCGGAGTGCCATTCATCGAATAGTTTGCTTTCTCATTTAGGTATCCGATATGTAGTACTTTACATTTATCCGCATTGAAACTCATTTGCCAAATTTGGGCCCAACATGACAATTTATCTAGATTGTGTTGCATATCGTCAACTTGTTCTTTCGAGAGTACGCTATTTGCAATTTTTGTATCGTCAGCAAATTTTGAGATTGTACAGGTGAGACCCTCATCTATGTCGTTGATGTAAATTAGAAAGAGAATTGGTCCTAGTACCGATCCCTGGGGTACCCCGCTACTTACATTGGTCCATTTTGATGCCTTACCGTTTATGACTACTCTTTGCTTTCTGTCGCTGAGCCAATTTTCTATCCATTTCAACACACCGTCTTGTATTCCATGCGCTTTTAGTTTTAGCAGTAAACGTTTGTGGGGAACTTTGTCAAAGGCCTTTTGAAAATCAAGGTATATAATATCTACAGCTTTACTCTCATCGTAGAGGTTGAGGATATCGTGGAAGAAGTCTAAGAGGTTTGTTAAACAGGAACGTTTTTTACGAAAGCCGTGTTGAGTATCTTTAAGTATGTTATTTTCCTCCAAGTGATTTACGAGTCTGTCTCGTATGACAGTTTCTAGCATTTTACATACAACTGAGGTTAAGCTAATTGGACGATAGTTACTGGATAGGGATTTGCTGCCTTTTTTGAATATCGGTGTTACGTTGGCTAGCTTCCACTGATCGGGCATAGTTCCAGACTGCAAGGATTTATTGAATAGTAATGTCAGTGGTTTAGAGAGCTCATCCTTAGCTTCCTTTAGAACTCTAGGCGAGATTGTATCAGGTCCAGGCGTTTTATTTACCTTGAGTTTATCTAAACAATTCAATACTTCTCTCTCTGTAACGGTGATATTGCTTAAAACATCTGAATTATCAATCTGAATCGGCGATGGTGTAGGGATATCACTGAGGTCTTCTGTTGTAAAAACTGATGCAAAGAAGGTATTGAGGGCATTACTCATTTGTTCTTCGTCTTTGGTGTATTCTCCATTTTCATCGACTAACGGTCCAACAGTTGAAGTAACGACTTTTTTCTTTCTGATATAACTATAGAATTCTTTCGGGTTTGTTTTACTTTGATTCGCAATATGTAACTCTAAGGTCTTTTTACTTTGCTTAATTAACTTTTTGGCTTTGCGTCGTAGCTCTACAAATTTCAGCCGTTCTTCGTCATTTTGTGAGGATTTTAATCTATCATTAGCACATTTTTTAGCAAGCAGGCAGTTTGAAATATCTTTATTCCACCATTTGGGCTTATTATTATGGCCTGGACGCCGAGTTTTCGATGGTATGCAGTCTTGCACTGCTTTTAGGTAAGTGGCTTCGAATAACTTCCAAGATGTATTTATGTCGTTATTGTGAATTAAAAAGCTCCAGTCAGTTTCTTTAAACATAGCTCTAAGTTTATGGAAGTTTGCTTTCTTGAAATTAGGGACTTTTTCGATGCTACTATTTGGTTCGTTACTAGTAAACTTTAAAGTGAAAGTTATCGTATGATGGTCGCTGTTACTGAATTCATCACCAACATTCAAATTCTCTATTAATTCTTCTTTTGTTGCAAGTACAATGTCAAGAACGTTATTACCACGGGTCGGCGTTCCAACAAATTGATAAAGCGAACTCTCTTGCAAGTTCGTATACAAGTCATGTCCGGAGTGTGAAGTAAGAGTATCGCCCCACTTGGTCACAGGTAAATTAAAGTCACCAAAAATTACGGTATCTTGCGAGTTACTTATATCTGCAATTTGTTCGTAAATTTCTCGGTCAGTTTGCACTGATTGAGCTGGAGGTCTGTATATTAATGCAAGTATTATTTTGGTACCTTTATTATTCTTTATTAGCACAAAAGATGCGTCGACGTTCACAATTTGAGGTTTTGACAAGAGGGTAGGGTTAAGACTTTCTTTGATATAAAGTAAAACGCCACCTCCATTTCGATTTATTCGGCTTTTCTCAAACATTACATAACCGGGAAGTGAATACTCTGCTAAAAAGTCTCTATCTTCTGTATTGAGCCAAGATTCTGTTATGCCAATCACATCATAATTTTCTGTAAACACTAGCTCCTCTAAATCTGAAAATTTATTGCGTATGCTACGAGCGTTTGCATAGAAAACCTTTAAATTTGTTATTTTAGAACTCACGGAACGCGCTTCAATAATATTTTTGGTTCTTGTCGGATCTACATTTATGTTCATGGCTGTCCTCGGTCCTCGCTGTCAAGGTAGGAGGAGGGTAGGAGGAGGAGGTATTGTGTAGTGTACTTTGCCGCGGGAAATACAGCACCTTATGTAGTGTTATTCTTCCTTCTCTCCTCCGTGATAGATGGATTGATAATTAGGTAGATAGGTAGGAGGAGGAGGTATTGTGTACTGTACTTGGCAGCGGGATATACAGCACCTTATGTAGTGTTATTCTTCCTTCTCTCCTCCGTGATAGATGGATTGATAATTAGGTAGATAGGTAGGAGGAGGAGGTATTGTGTAGTGTACTTGGCAGCGGGATATACAGCACCTTATGTAGTGTTATTCTTCCTTCTCTCCTCCGTGATAGATGGATTGATAATTAGGTAGATAGGTAGGAGGAGGAGGTATTGTGTAGTGTACTTGGCAGCGGGATATACAGCACCTTATGTAGTGTTATTCTTCCTTCTGTCCTCCGTGATAGATGGATTGATAATTAGGTAGATAGGTAGGAAGAGGAGGTATTGTGTAGTGTACTTGGCAGCGGGATATACAGCACCTTATGTAGTGTTATTCTTCCTTCTCTCCTCCGTGATAGATGGATTGATAATTAGGTAGATAGGGTTGAGGAGGAGGTATTGTGTAGTGTACTTGGCAGCGAGATATACAGCACCTTATGTAGTGTTATACTTCCTTCTCTCCTCCGTGATAGATGGATTGATAATTAGGTAGATAGGTAGGAGGAGGAGGTATTGTGTAGTGTACTTGGCAGCGGGATATACAGCACCTAATGTAGTGTTATTCTTCCTTCTCTCCTCCGTGATAGATGTATTGATAATTAGGTAGATAGGTAGGAGGAGGAGGTATTGTGTAGTGTACTTGGCAGCGGGATATACAGCACCTTATGTAGTGTTATTCTTCCTTCTCTCCTCCGTGATAGATGGATTGATAATTAGGTAGATAGGGTTGAGGAGGAGGTATTGTGTCGTGTACTTGGCAACGGGATATACAGCACCTTATGTAGTGTTATTCTTCCTTCTCTCCTCCGTGATAGATGGATTGATAATTAGGTAGGTAGGTAGGAGGAGGAGGTATTGTGTAGTGTACTTGGCAGCGGGATATACAGCACCTTATGTAGTGTTATTCTTCCTTCTCTCCTCCGTGATAGATGGATTGATAATTAGGTAGGTAGGTAGGAGGAGGAGGTATTGTGTAGTGTACTTGGCAGCGGGATATACAGCACCTTATGTAGTGTTATTCTTCCTTCTCTTCTCCGTGATAGATGGATTGATAATTAGGTAGATAGGTAGGAGGAGGAGGTATTGTGTAGTGTACTTGGCAGCGGGATATACAGCACCTTATGTAGTGTTATTCTTCCTTCTCTCCTCCGTGATAGATGGATTGATAAATAGGTAGATAGGTAGGAGGAGGAGGTATTGTGTAGTGTACTTGGCAGCGGGATATACAGCACCTTATGTCGTGTTATTCTTCCTTCTCTCCTCCGTGATAGATGGATTGATAATTAGGTAGATAGGTAGGAGGAGGAGGTATTGTGTAGTGTACTTGGCAGCGGGATATACAGCACCTTATGTAGTGTTATTCTTCCTTCTCTCCTCTTTGATAGATGGATTGATAATTAGGTAGATAGGTAGGAAGAGGAGGTATTGTGTAGTGTACTTGGCAGCGGGATATACAGCACCTTATGTAGTGTTATTCTTCCTTCTCTCCTCCGTGATAGATGGATTGATAATTAGGTAGATAGGGTTGAGGAGGATGTAATGTGTAGTGTACTTTGCAGCGGGATATACAGCACCTTATGTAGTGTTATTCTTCCTTCTCTCCTCCGTGATAGATGGATTGATAATTAGGTAGATAGGTAGGAGGAGGAGGTATTGTGTAGTGTACTTGGCAGCGGGATATACAGCACCTTATGTAGTGTTATTCTTCCTTCTCTCCTCCGTGATAGATGGATTGATAATTAGGTAGATAGGTAGGAGGAGGAGGTATTGTGTAGTGTACTTGGCAGCGGGATATACAGCACCTTATGTAGTGGTATTCTTCCTTCTCTCCTCCGTGATAGATGGATTGATAATTAGGTAGATAGGTAGGAGGAGGAGGTATTGAGTAGTGTACTTGGCAGCGGGATATACAGCACCTTATGTAGTGTTATTCTTCCTTCTCTCCTCCGTGATAGATGGATTAATAATTAGGTAGATAGGTAGGAGGAGGAGGTATTGTGTAGTGTACTTGGCAGCGGGATATACAGTACCTTATGTAGTGTTATTCTTCCTTCTCTCCTCCGTGATAGATGGATTGATAATTAGGTAGATAGGTAGGAGGAGTAGGTATTGTGTAGTGTACTTGGCAGCGGGATATACAGCACCTTATGTAGTGTTATTCTTCCTTCTCTACTCTGAGATAGATGGATTGATAATTAGGTAGATAGGTAGGAGGAGGAGGTATTGTGTAGTGTACTTGGCAGCGGGATATACAGCACCTTATGTAGTGTTATTCTTCCTTCTCTCCTCCGTGATAGATGGATTGATAATTAGGTAGATAGGGTTGAGGAGGAGGTATTGTGTAGTGTACTTGGCAGCGGGATATACAGCACCTTATGTAGTGTTTTTCTTCCTTCTCTCCTCCGTGATAGATGGATTGATAATTAGGTAGATAGGTAGGAGGAGGAGGTGTTGTGTAGTGTACTTGGCAGCGGGATATACAGCACCTTATGTAGTGTTATTCTTCCTTCTGTCCTCCGTGATAGATGGATTGATAATTAGGTAGATAGGTAGGAGGAGGAGGTATTGTGTGTAGTGTCTCTTTCGTCTCTGTCTATCCACTAACGTCTTCCCTTCATGCTGGAAGTTTGCTCACATTCAACCTGTCCCAAAGAAGGGTGACCGCTCTCAACCCTCCAACTATCGTCCAATTGCTCTTATCTCTTGTCTTTCTAAAGTTTTTGAAACTATTCTTGCTTCCAAATTTCTTAAGCATTTCTCTTCTCATAATCTGCTCTCAGATCGCCAGTATGGCTTCCTTAAGGGTCGCTCTACTGGTGATCTTCTTTCATATCTTACTAACTCTTGGTCATCCTCCTTCCGGGACTTCGGTGAGACTTTTTCTATTGCACTAGACATATCGAAAGCCTTCGATAGAGTCTGGCATAAATCTTTAATTTCTAAACTACCCTCCTTCGGTTTCTATCCCTCCATCTGTGCCTTTGTCTCTAATTTCCTTTCCGGCCGTTCCATAGCCGCGGTTGTGGACGGCCATTGTTCACTTCCTCACCCTATAAACTCCGGTGTTCCTCAGGGCTCTGTCCTATCTCCTATTCTCTTTCTAATTTTTATAAATGATCTCCTTAACTGTACCTTAATTCCCATCCATTCATACGCAGACGACTCAACCTTACACTACTCCATTAGTTTTTCAGAACGCCCCAGCCAGCAATCCCTCAATGACAAACGTAATGAAGCCATAGAACTCTTAAATTCTGATCTAAATACTATTTCCAATTGGGGCAGAGAAAACCTTGTTAACTTTAATGCTTCCAAAACCCAATTTCTCCATCTATCTACCCGTCAGGATCTCCCAGCGGACTATCCCTTATTCTTCAACAATACAAAAATCAACCCTCATCTTCTCTCAATATTCTTGGTGTCTCTTTTTCTTCTGCTCTCATTTGGAAGGACCATATTACCAGTCTTGCTAAGGCAGCCTCCCAGAAGCTGGGTGTGCTCAACCGCCTTAGGGGGTTCTTTTCCCCTGCACAGCTTCTTGCTCTGTACAGGGGCATAGTGCACCCTTGTATTGAGTATTGTTCACATGTGTGGGGAGGTTCCTCTCACACCGCTCTCCTAGACAATGTTGAAAGGAAGGCCTTTCGTATCATTAACTCCCGTCCACTCACCAACTCTCTGCAATCTCTCTCTCTCCGCCGCAATGTTGCATCTCTCTCGCTATTCTATCGCTACTATAATAATCAGTGTTCCTCAGAGCTATCCCAGTGCATACCACCTCCTTTACGTAGGGCACGTGGTACCCGTCTTGCAACTCAATCCCACCCCTACTCTGTGCAACTCTCCAACCCAAGAGTGAAACGTTACTCTCAAACTTTCTTCTACTCAACAGCTGAGCTCTGGAACTCTCTCCCAGAATCAGTCTTTCCCTCTTCCTATGACTTAAATTGCTTCAAACTCCTTGTGTCCAGGCATTTTGGCTCGAACGTCCCTTGATTTTGGCCCTGTCACTCTTTCAACCATGGGGGAGGCACTCGCTATAGGCAGTTATGCCTTTTGCCTCCCTCAATCACATAGAAAAAACAAAAAAAAAACAAAAAAAAAAAAAGTACTTGGCAGCGGGATATACAGCACCTTATGTAGTGTTATTCTTCCTTCTCTCCTCCGTGATAGATGGATTGATAATTAGGTAGATAGGTAGGAGGAGGAGGTATTGTGTAGTGTACTTGGCAGCGGGATATACAGCACCTTATGTAGTGTTATTCTTCCTTCTCTCCTCCATGATAGATGGATTGATAATTAGGTAGATAGGGTTGAGGAGGAGGTATTGTGTAGTGTACTTGGCAGCGGGATATACAGCACCTTATGTAGTGTTATTCTTCCTTCTCTCCTCCGTGATAGATGGATTGATAATTAGGTAGATAGGTAGGAGGAGGAGGTATTGTGTAGTGTACTTGGCAGCGGGATATACAGCACCTTATGTAGTGTTATTCTTCCTTCTCTCCTCCGTGATAGATGGATTGATAATTAGGTAGATAGGTAGGAGGAGGAGGTATTGTGTAGTGTACTTGGCAGCGGGATATACAGCACCTTATGTAGTGTTATTCTTCCTTCTCTCCTCCGTGATAGATGGATTGATAATTAGGTAGATAGGTAGGAGGAGGAGGTTATGTGTAGTGTACTTGGCAGCGGGATATTCAGCACC
>CM064552.1:48019396-48082690 GCA_032716605.1 Paralithodes platypus | reverse complement strand
TTCGGCCAACACTATTCTTTTATGTTGTTGTTTCTTACTTCATTGTTTGATTGTTGACCAGACTAGATAATTCCTGTCTCTTTATTAGTCTGTTGTTGAACACTAGTACCGAGTTCTTGTATACCCCGTTATACCGTTATAGCAGATTGAACTCTGGAGGGTATTGGTGTTTTTTGTTCGGCTGGCAGTACTCAGGGGTTGGGATCGTGTGTTTCCGTTGTGGCAGCGAGCCGTATTCGAGTCCTGATTAAGAGCCCTTGTGTACCCGAGTGCCAGTTCGTAACAATGTAGACGGTGGTTTTGAACCCATGGTCGTTTAGAGCTACGAGGATGTCGAGGAAGGGGAGTTGTCCACTGTTTGATTTTTCAAAGGTGAAGTTAAGTCCGGAGGAGGTCATGAAGCGACGCTGGAGCTCCTGTAGTTCGTGGAGGTCCTTGATTTGCACGAAGATGTCATCCACGTATCTACAGTAGACGGCGGGTCGTTGGGCAGCTAGGAGCTCTTCCTCGATGGTACCCATAAAAAAGTTCGCAAAAAGAACTCCTAAGGGGCTGCCCATCGCCACACCGTCTATCTGCTTGTACATGTTGCCCCGGGGGAAATTCAATTCAATTCCAATGAATATAGAAAAGGTGGGTGAGGGTGAAAGAAGGGAAGTTTTTTATTGGTTAAGTAGGAGAGACAGTGGTAAAAGTGAGAGCAAATAGAGTGTCGGGGCTTGACCCAACGTGCGTGAGTTGAGTATTGGGCTGGATCAGTATGGCTTGCCAAGAAGGGGGCTGGGAGACTGCAAGATGAAGGCAGGAGATGGTGGTGTTGATGGTGGTGGTGAAGAAGTCGATGGTGTTAATGTTGGTGTTTAACGAATTCTACCATGTTGAAGGTCTTTCTCGATCTTTTTGGGTTTTTTCTTGGAGCTCCTGATCTTGAACAGCTGACTTTGGAAGATCCTTAGACCTTCTACTTGCTCTGGTGTAGAAGATGAATCAGGGGTTGCTTCGGTGTTCCCCAAAATGGTTCTCCATAAAGGTGATTCAGGGGGGGGGACGTCCTCTTGCTGCTGCATCCTTGACTCCTTCTTCCTCGATCGTCTCCACGTCGACTATTTCTCCTATGGTGGACACAGTGTACTCAGACGACGTGGAGGGGAGTGCCACCGGATGATCAATGGTGGCAGGTGCTGGAGTCGAGGCTGCTACTGGTTCGGTGATGTTCACTGTTGATGGAGGTGGCGATGCCGAGACTGCAGGAGGAGGTGGTGGAAGGCTGCTCCTATTGATTGGTTTGGAGATGTTCAGGCGTTTCCGTGGCTGCTGTCTTGGACGTTGTTGTGGAGCCTGTGGACGAGTGATTTTGGTGGAGTGCATGTCTGGGATGATAATAGAGGGCAAGTTGTTAGCTTGTAGGAGAGCAGGGAGATATACCCTTTGGAGGTTGATGTCCCCACCAGCAAGAGCAGTGACTGTGGTGACAATGATTTTGATGATTGAGTCCTTGTCACAAGATGGCTGCTCTACTCTTGCCTTCTCCTCCCTCTTCCTGGCATGCACCGGCAAAGGAAGGGGGCCTCCTTGGTACATAGCTCCAGCAGTGTTTTCAGGGCCTTCTCGGGATGTCCCGTGTTGGTGTATCAGGGCATAGAAAACTATCCCAAGTGTTAGTGAATAAACGGATACTCCAACTCCGACGTCTCCAACACCATCAAACCACCATCTTGAAAAATGGTACACCCAAAGCCCTCCCAACATTGACCCCCCCAATGAAATCAAGATCTTCTACCACAATTTTATGTCCTCTGAACACAAAAATGACGAGGCCGTCTTAAAAGAAATAATCTCCAACCATGTCCCCCCTACCAACCCGGAAAACAAAATCAAATTAATAATTTATTACAAATCCCCCAAGACCTCCAACCTCGTTCTCCGCAACAAACCAGCTTCCACCAAGATAAAGAGCCCGATGACCGACGATCACGTCATTTACCAACATACCTGTAATTATGAGGACTGTGGACCTCATTCCTAAATTGGCATGACGCAGACTCGTCTTTCTCGTCGGTTAACTCTTCACCTTCAGGCTGGAGCCATCAAAGACCACTATCTCACCCCTAACCACCCCCACCTCACACGTAACGAGTTAGAGAAACACACCACCATATCGATAAAGAAAGTGACCCAAGGAGATTACCAATACTCGAAGCGTTATATATCCAAGCCTTACATCCTAAAATCAACAACCAAACTCTATACCTTCAGATCCTTCCTTCTGCCAAAAGGCACTATCCTACAGGACCTAAGGCCTCCCCTCGCCCCCCGGTGCCCTTGACGCAGCCCCCCGCGATACCTCCTTCAGCTTCGTCTTCTGCCGGCACCACACGTACTACGCAACTTAGGCCACGCCCCTCGACACGCAGCCAATCAGCTTCGACCCCGCCAACCGACCACCACCTTCCCGCATCCAGCGCGCCTGCGTGACGCGGCCTCTCTCTTTAACATTCCTAGAATACCCCTCCACCAATAGGAGACTTTTGCCCCCTGATTTTCGCCTCCTCTGATCCTCCATCCTCTATATATACCCTTCCTGTTTACCTTTCATATCATTCTATCCTTACTTGATAATGCTGGTTGTCCAGTGAAACGCGTCGTATATCCTGATCATCATGTACATTAATGTAACCCTGTACCACCATGAATTTTGCTAATCTCATTATCTACTTCCTGCCACCCAGCGAAAACTCATCAGAGACCTGGAAACTTTGAATAAGAAAATTTCCAACGCAGAAATTGCCATTTCTTTCAACCTCGTATGTATTAAAGAAAATGTATTACCTGGCTTTACTAACATATATATATATATATATATATATTATAAAAGTAAAACGACACCAAAGCGAGAGACAATACCGAACAACAACAGCAAAGAGCAGAAGGCGAGGGGGGGGGGGGAGGGAAAAAGCAATAAGTCACGTCACAAGTAGTTTTCCGTGCCAGAAGTTACAGAAAAAAAAATATAACTTCGACAGAGAGAAAACCTTGATAAATCTTCGGTGAGGGGTAGGAGGAGGGGTGATGAAGAGGGAGGGGGGGGGGGAGTTTATTTTGATTTTGCCCCGAGGGGCGAGTTTATTGAGCAGCGCCCCCCATCCTGTGAGGGGACAACCACTAGTAAGGCGATACATACTGCTCAAAGAGCCATTATTCCACTGAAACAACAGCATCGTCGTCTGGTTACATTCATATTTGTGTTTATAAGTCAGGTTGGCATTTTTCAGATGTGTTATTATAGTTTCCTCATTTAATTGTCACATGGTCTGTATAACAAAAAAAAAAAAAAAAAAGCAAGCAAGCAAGCTTGTAGTGACTGAATTATTAATTGACAGGTTGTAAATAATAGCACTACAGAACTAGTGCAATCGTATGAGGAGACTATTCATAGTTTCATTACATCAATGGTTATTGAGATCATAGTTAGCTGAATACAATTATTACAAAAATAGGCAATGGTATAAATCAACATAATACATAATTTAATACAGGCGGACATAATCATGATCCGGTTCGTTGTGCACTGGGAGCTAAGGTGTCTTGAGATCGCCTCGTACCCATACACAACGAACGTATTATAGTCTGCATGGTTGGTATCTAATTGAATATACTTAGCGGGTATTTCAAGAATGTCAGGGGGTAAGGAAATGTGATTTGTATATTAGAAGACTGTGATTAACGAGACGTGTGACATGTGGAGGGAGGTGGTAGAGAGAGAGGGATCTCGTTGGGGGTGGAAGTTTCGCTCCCAGGAATTTTCGTTCCTGTGGTATTTCAATAATAATAATAAAATAATAATAATAATAATAATAAGGGGACAACCACTGGTAAGGCAATACATACTGCTCAAAGAGCCATTATTCTACTGTAACAACAGTATCGTCGTCTGGTGTTATTATAGTTTCCTCATTTGATTGCCACATGTGCTGTACAGTATATACGTGCTCATGAAAACAAAAATTACCGAATTATTAATTGACAGGTAAATAATAGCACTACAAAACTAGTGCAATCATATGAGGAGACCATTCATGTTTTCTTACATCAATGGTTATTGAGATCATAGTTAGCTGAATACAAATATTGCATACATGATGTGACTAATATTTCGAACTACATAAATTATTATGCAATAATAGTACGACAAATATATTACAATCATATGAGGGACACTTCACATTCTTCATTACATCAACGGTTATTGAGGTCATAGTTAGCTGAATACAAGAGTCACATACATAATGTGACTAATATTACCAACTACCGAAGTTATAATGGAATTATAGTAATACAAATATTTTACAAACATGAGTGACATGGTTCAAATTATTACAATAATGGTTATTGAGGGGATAGTTAGCGGAATATGACCAGTGGAGAAGTTTACATGCCGATAGTAATATAATATTTAGTAGGGTGTGTGTTTATGGGAGAGAGGGAGGGGGGTTGTAGGAGGTAGAGGAATGGGTGGGAGAGGAGGAGTAGTAGGGGGGGGGGGGGGGAGGAGGAGGAGGTAAGGTACTCCAGGGAGGAGGAAACTGTGAGAGGGGGGGTGTGTGTGTGTGTGTATGTGTTGGGGAGGGTGGGACATACTACATATAAATACGTTGTTTAAGGCCAGCCATAGTACTGAAAATAAATATGGTAGTTAACAAAAAAAAAAAAAAAAAAAGTTTGTATTTCAACGCAAGTCTACAGATATCAGCAGTATCGCTTCATCGTACCTGACACAACATATCAATAAGTAAGGAAGGAAACTGTATACATGCAAAGATCAAGATTCAATTATGTTTAGTAGCAAAACAATATTCAGAAGGAAGATACTAGTAGTCCTCCGGGAGGGATATGCCGCATATCCGAAGGTACTTAATTGTAGATCAAACCATTAGCCGAGAATATTGAGGACAATTGTGTTGCATACATATGCAAGGGTCATGTATATTGGCTTTCAAAAGGATATGAATTGGCACTTAACAGATTATTTAAATAAATGCTGTGTTAGAGGCTCAGAGGGATATGTATATACTGTACATTGTCAATCTATTAAATGAGAATAGCAGTGATAAGTAGAGAAATACTGACTGATATTATAAGTGTGACATGATCAATGAAAATATGAAATCGTGTAGAGGGCGTTACAAAGGGTTTAAGTGTGACCTTGTAAGAAAGAAGAGATGTGTGGAGGGCAAGGGGTGGATACTTATAAGGTTCATGTTTCATGTTTACAGTACATATTATTGTGGGGGGGGAAATTTCTTGTGTTTTTTTAGTATGTTATTGATTACGTTATTCTTTAGCATGTATGTTGCTTGATCCTCAATTGTGGTTAACTGAGTATTCCTGTATTCCCTAATCATTGGGCATTCCAAGATATAGTGCTCGAGAGAGTGTTTGTTGGGAGCTCTGCAAACCCTACATTGTCTGTGCTCTTCTTCTACCTGCCAATTCAGATGCCATGGATAACAATAGCCAAGCCTTATTCTTGCATGTACTGAGTATACCCACCTACTCGTTGTACGTTTACCATAGGTGTATTTGGTCGTAAATGCTACTTTATTGTAGTAGTTTATAGATCGGCTGGTATTATGATGTCTAGCTCTGTCTTCATCCACTCTTTCTTCTTGTGTCTTTTTAATTATAGTTCTCATTTGTTTCAATGACAGTTCAAGAATATGATCAGGTTCTTCTTTCTCTGAGGCCTCCTTGGCAAGCTTATCTGTCCTTTCATTGCCGGGGATGCCTACATGTGAAGGAATCCAGGCAAATTTGACCCCTAGCCCCTTCTCCCTTACACATTTTATCCCCCGTCTGATATCTTGTACAAGGAAAGGATAGGTGGGTTGGGGGCTAGAGATAGCTTCCAAGGCCACCTTGCTGTCAGATAGGATAAGAATATTCTTTCCCCTTCGAAAGATACTCCCAATTCCCATCGCTATTGCCACCAGCTCAGTTTGAGTGGAGGAGGCCCAGTCCTGTAGCCTGGATATTTCATCGTCTTCCTGAGCAAAGTTGCCACCACTCATAATAGTGATGGCAGCTCCTGCCCTCCCAGTTACGGTGTTAAGTGAGCCGTCACAGTATACCTGATCAGTGTTCTCATCTGTCATATCTTCTATTAGTGACATAAAGTTCGTCTTCAGAGCGTAGGACGGGATCTCAGACTTTGTTGTGTCGAGTTGAGTCACTATAATCTCAATAGTGGCCTCTTCCCAGGGCGGAAGGGGGACACTCAATTGCCGGTCATCTGGATGGTAGTCTGTAAGCTGGCTGGGCGGGGTGGGGTCAGTCAGTTGCCAGTCACCGATATAAGCTGGTAGTCAAGAATGTCAGCAGCAGTTCCATGTGGCCAGTCCCTGCCTTTTAAGTCATGTATTCTAAGTAGCTCCATTAGTGCAGTCTTAGGTCGTGTTTCTCTGTCATCTCTCAGTGTTCGTATGCCTATTATCATATTTGTTTCTTTTATTCTATCAGTGATGGACGATAGATTTTACTCATATCTAAGATTTGTTACCTTGACATTTCTCGGACATCCAAAAATAAGTTTTATGGCCTCATTTTGCAGTTTTGTCAAGTTTTTCGATCTGATTAGCAGGTAGACAGGAGAGAGCAGGTGCATGGTAGTCAATTACTGATCTAATATAGGCAATGTACATGTTCCTGAGGAAAGTGATGGAGGCACCCAAGCCTTTCCATGACATTACTTTAAGGGGCCTTAGTCGTTTTTTACAGGTGGTCATTACATGATCAAATTCAGCATTATTACCCTGTAGTCCCCCAACATACACTCCCAGATATTTATAATAGTCTACCCTCTCCAGTACATTACCATGGAGATGTAGAGGCTTGTTACGATTCCAACCTTTTGTTATGGCTTTTGTTTTGTTTGTTGATATTACCAGGCCTAATTGGTCACAAGCTTCTCCTACCAAGTCTAGGGCACGTTGCATGTCCCTGTGACTATCGGCCTGGATCAAAATATCATCAGCATAGCTTTCACAGATCACTCCTCTGGGAAATTTGAGTCTAACAATAATGTGCATTAATATGTTGAATAGTATTGGACTTAATACTCCCCCCTGTGGTGTACCTAGCTCAAGCTTACGTACTTCAGACTTTTTACCTTGAAAGACGACATGTGCACTTCTATTGCTGAGGTATTCCTTGATCCAGCCCAATAGTTTACCTTTTACACCCATTTTCGCCAACTCGCAAAGTATTACATCTGTGTGTGGTACAGCGAATGCACCCTTTAAATCTAAAAATACAGTAAAGTTACACCTATGGTTAGAGACATATGATGTGATACAGGACATTGTACTTCTGCCTTTGATGTAGCCATTCAAATGCGGGCTCAATTGTGACTCTATTTTGTGCAGTAGCCTATTAAGGACATCCCTTTCAATCGTCTTGCAATAGCAAGAAAGAAGTGATATAGGTCTCATGGCTGTAACAGAACTAGCCTTGGGTACAGGAATTATGACAGCTCTTTTCCAGTCAGGAGGGATGACTGTTGCGATAGCTAAGGTTAAAGAAATCCAGCAATGGATTGCCTGCAACCTCTGTCATTGCACGTAGAATGGGATATGTTATCCCATCCTCCCCTGGGGCACTACTTTTGTTGTTGGATAGGGCTCTTTGGAGCTCGTAAGTGTTTATATCTTTACAAGAGTCATCCTTAATGGCTATTGCTGTAATTGTTTATATCTTTACACGAGTCATCCTTAATGGCTATTGCTTCGTCTACTTGTTGGAGAAAATCCGGCAGGTTGGGTCCTAGCTTATTCCTAACTCTGAGAGGCAGATTACTGTAGGTGGAGGCAGAGGCCCATTCATCCATAAGGGTTTGAGCATATTCCTGAGGGTGGGGATGTGCTGCAGCTTGGTTAGTTTTTCCCCTTGCAATATTTATTTTCCTCCACACAACACTGATGGACTAATCTTTATTTGTGTGACTTAAAAAGTCTAACCAGAATTTCTCCCTTGCTTTATTTTTGTTTTATTTTTTATTTTTTAGCCTGATGGGCTTTTGACCACAGATTTGTATATTTTCAAAGTTTTCACCAGTTTTATTACCCTTCCAAATTTGTGTAGCAGTTTTTAACAAATTGGTGGAATCTTGTACCTCTTTATCATCCCTGTACCATCTTTGCCAGATTCCACCCTTCGCGTTTGAACGGTATTTGTTTCCCCTATTTTTTTTTGTTTTCTTGTTTGATTTGGGGGGAGGGGAGAGGATCGAGAAATGAGAGAAAGAGGGAACGTGCTGTTGTTGATGATGACAATGATTTAGAAGTAGAAAAAGAAGGGAGAGTAAAGGAAGGAGGACAAATGATTAGTACAATGACAGAATATAACAGGTATAAGAGCATTAAATGGAGCTCGCAGTATAAAAATAAGAGAGTGCATAAGATGGAAGAAAAAAGATAAGTACAATTAATATAATAAATATAATAATAGAAAAGAGTTATGAAATGGAGAAGGGGTAATCATCTGAATATACAGTTGAAGCGCGCAAGACACGGAGGAAAACACATATTCTATTGAGGGAATGCACAGCTGGTAATCCAGAAGAAAACAAAAATAAACAGTTGAACACCATCGAACGAAAACATTAAACGAAAATAAGAATAAAACAAGAAAAATAATATGAAATGGGAGGAAGAGAGAGGAAACTTATACGTGTATATTATTAACAAAGGGAAGAAAGAAAAAGAGGGCACAAGAGAAATTATAAAATGGGAAGGACACTAGGAACAGATTAGACGAATAGGATGGAAGGAGAGGGGCATAAGTAAAACAAAATAAAAAAGTTTGAGGGGAGGGAAGAGGATTAAAGAGGAGGTAGTTTCTGTATTTTGGACCCCCATCTCCCGCCTATTTAGCCTCATTATTTTTTTGAGATGTGCGTTTCATTAGTTTGGCGATTTTGAGGCCTTTCGCTCCATTTATTTGTCAATATTGAGACCTTTCGTGACATTTAGGTGTCATACTTTCTCCTGGCGAGTGATAGCGAGCCTGTAATAAAAGGAGGAACCGATATTATTCTACCGAAAAATTAGTAAGGGGTCGGGCGCAAGTTGGACTAGATAATAGTCCATCAGGCGCCTGGCCCGGGGAGACGATTAATATGAAGGGTTTGCCTGGAAGTGTGGTGGGAGGGCTTGTGGCTTTGGCTCCGCTGCATGTCTGCCTGCCGAGATCGGAACCTCTCCGGGTGGTCGGGGGCCGGGGGAGTGCTGGAGCGACCTTGGTGACCCTGGTCTCTGGGTCTTCTCCTGGGTGACCTGGATGTGTGTGAGTTTGTGCTTTTTATCTGTGTTTATTTGTTGTTTTATGTTGTTTTTGTGTTTTCCCTGTTCTTGCTCTGTCTTGAGTCGGCTACCCCTAAAATGGGGATTGGGCCTGAGCATATAGATAGATAGATAGACAAATGTACAAATGAATCTCGGAGGGGGATCTTGAACGATTATTCTTAAGCTTAAGCTTGATGGCGGCCTAGGGAGGAAACAATAATACATAAACAAATAAATATACAAAGAGCACCTACCCCTTTAGATTAGATAGACTAAAGGATAAATATTGGATTAACTATTTTGTACACAGGGTGGGCCAGAATTCGGTAACCACCTGACACAAATTGGCAACGCTGCCTTTCTTTACATTTGTAATTTTGTATAGCTAGAGGAGAAACTAATCCAAACTATCACCATAGAAAAACTAACAAAACATTCAATATTCATAGATAACATTTATTGTAACTAATATGTTTCATATTTTGTCTAACTACATCTGTATTCCCATGGCTTGTATTCAAAATTTTGAGTGACAACAAGGTTTTTGTAGAGCATATGAGACATCTTGTCCACGTGCTATCCAAAATTGTCATCAGAATTTGTGTATAATCAATAATTATATTTATATGATTATAATATGATAATAGGTACACCTACGTGGAAAACGGTTTACATTATATTTGATTTATTGTTTTCTTATAATGTTTATAGCAATGTATTATAGTTATACGTATAGCTCATTGTATGAGCAAGATAATAAACGACAACGAACTTCCTAGGCCTAATAGATTGTTTCCTACAAATATATATTAATATGCGTTCTTTATATACAAGTAACACTCTCATAACCCTTTCAAAATTCAAATTACTTACAGAACACACCATTAATATGATACACTAACTTTCTTTACAAAAAGTATTACTTGAATGCCACACAACGCTCTCATAATATATTTTACATACAGGTACCACTCACCGGAGGGTGGAGGGAGGCACAAATCATTCATCTTTTACCCGAGGATTGCGTAATTGAGGTAGTTAAAAGTGCCGCATATGCTAATTAAATGCCTTCGATTCTGACAGAATTTGTTATATTTACTACATAATGCATTATTTCTTCTCCATGTGCGTTTATTTTACCTATATGATGAACATATGATCATTGAAGAGCGATAAAAGAAGTGGGAACAGCAATTGGGTGGTGGAAAATTTATATTTTCACTGGGCGGTCGCATTCTGGGGCATCCGGCCGAGAGACATACATCTCACCTCTGCAACGTCTTGCAAGTTACTGAGCAGCATGTGAGAGATCTCAGACTGCTAGAGGGTCTCTATATGACTCACCTAAGTCTCCTAGCCCGCCTGATGATAATTGGCGCGGAAAATAAGCAATAAATGAGGGAAATCAGAGGAAAAGTAGCCGATAATTGAGGAAGGAGGAAAAAGGTGGGTAATGGGGGTTAGGATACATGTGGAGGAGTGGTAGACGGTACTAGAGGGAAATTATCTCACCTAATCACATCTTCCTTTGTTTTGAGTGCCCGTGGGGCATTTTGAAAGGTTTTTTTCTTGGTTGCTTCAATGAAGCATATCGCTTATATTATACAGATACTTGTGTGAGGCTTATCGCGCTTGCCGGGTTAAAGAGCCCAATAGATGTGTTTCCCCAATTGACTGTGAAGAAAGACTGGCCACTTGCTCCAGTATTAATTCTCTCACCCTGGGGTGGGAACGTGAGAAGCGTGGTTGTGCACTAGGGGAGGCTGAACCTTTTTCTGAGCCCAGAGATCAAAATGTCTAATTATTGTGTTTATGTTCTATAGTGCTTCTTTCAACATAGGAGAATAGCATAGGAAGGAACAAAAAAACATATCGCATCCATAACCCCCCGGGCCGGGGGTTCGACCTCGACCCCCGAAAAACATTTTTTTTTCCTTTCAGCCACACAATTTTGTGTTTTGTGTCTGTAGTCTAAAGGGCTGCTGTAAGCAATAGAAATGATCATATGAGGGCATAAACACCCATATGATAGCCCTAGGGTCCCCTTGGGGGGGCCCCTAAATCATGGTTTTATGTAGATATTTGTCTCATAAAATCGGAAAAGCAATCCTACTGACGAAAATTTTGTGTAGTTACCCATTACTCTCGATCTTCTATGTGCGCGCTAATAGAGAAAACGGATGCTAAGCAGGACAAACTGTTTTTTCTGCCCCAAATTAATTTTCTAGACATGAAATCTAAGAATTGGTGTGGTTTGGTACCATTCTTTGGCACTTACGAGTCTATCTATATTTTTATCTATTGCTCAAATACATTCCCCTTCTACATAGAGTACATAGGGGTACATAGGAAGGGCTGTCCATTTAAAAAAAGTCCCGATTTGTCGAAAATGTCCGATTTTTGCCCCTTTTGGAGTCAAATCAGCTGTAACCCAATGATGATAATGTAATATATTTATTTCATCACTTTCTATTATTCAATAGGGGTATTTCTAAACGGCACGGTGATGGGGATGCTTGTACTGTATGCCATGCAAAAATTACGGGAAATTCGAACAATTTTGAGTGACTAGATGGTTTTACAAAAGTGCAATGACATGTTAGGACATTTTGCGCTCACGCGCGTGCGCCCGCGCACACATAGAGATCTGATTTTGTCATCGAGTCTTAGTATTACCATATGTAATAAGATGGTATAATGCCAGAAACTCTATCTCTTATACAGGCTGACTTGGGGGTGTAAGGTTCAGCCTCCCCTATTAATTAATTAAGACGGATTAAGCTAAAAAGATTCAACTTGTTTCAACGTTTTTTGTGTTACCTTTTTTTAGTCACATTTGCAATGAAGGCAGTCTGAGTTTCTTATGAATGTACATTTATATTGATCAGTTATGAATGGTGGTGGCGAGTGGTGGTTCCGAACTGTCGTGACGCATAGGGAGGAATTATAGGTACCCATAGAATATCACAACCAGGTAAAGAGCTTCAGGAGTCAGGTCACTGGCCACCATTTTGATTCTCAGTAGACCTGTCTCTGTTAAGCACTCCATGCTGTCAAAACAGTTACAAAGATTTATAGATGATAAAAGAGAAGTATTAGTATTTGTACGAGCATCATTATCTTAATAATGAAGTGGAGAATTAATGACAAGCCATTGAATAACTCACTGTGAAAGTGAAAATCAATTTGAATCTTTTGACACGTTGCAGGTACCGGTACTCGTTTATAAAGATTCCTTTATTCCGTTGCTATTAGAGTTGCCATATAGATGAATTGCCAATAAGTATTTATTTATTTATTACTAATGATATCAAAATGTGAATTATTGTATTAATAGATATATAAAGATAGAAATTTTTTACGCTTGTGTGATATAAATATAGAATGCTGCCTTCACATTACTTCATGTACGAAATATATCAGGCTAAGTTAACCCCTTAAATAGCAGCAACAGCTCACAGCCATCAGTAAAAGATGACGCACCAGTACCAGCGACGGCTCTCAGCCATATGTAATATACGATCCTTGTTTTACTAATATCTAGCTGGAGCTACTATCATGACTTGGAGGCACTGCTGTGAGGAGTTGGCAACACTTATCATGGTCCCTAGCAGCTACTCAAGGCCGGCTGAGTCAGTTAACCACCATCTCTTGAGCTGAGAGGGTGTTGTCTCATTTCTTTTGGCAACAAGTTTGGTACTGGAAGATACTTTAAATCTACTATGCTATGGTACAGTAGGGGTTAAAAGAGGCAATGTAAAAACAGATTCAATTCCTGCTATCTGGTCTCTTATTAACAAGAGAGAGACGACAGGGTTTGTCATCAACCTCCTAAGGCTTAAAATATCTTATTTGACTTTGTTTACTGTTATAGATCAAAATGTATGGCAAGCCAAGACAGCTGCACAGTATCACAGTATCAATGCTTTAAACATTGATTAATATGAGAATGTGCTTTTGTATGAGGTTTTCTCGTTAAACTGGCAGTGTTACACCTGCCTAGTAAAATATGGGTAGATAAGTTTCCGGTATATGGTGGAATAAATCTTACAGGACATGGGGAAGCCTTGAAGGGTCTCTAGGTAAGCCTCCAGATAATGCTAGGATATACTGGGACAACTTGGCTCTTCCACTGTCATAACTCGGCCGGACAGCTTGTCAATGAAAACCCTCTTCTCTCTTGCTTCTCTCCTCGCCTCTTCTCTTCTTTTTCTTGTATTTAAATGATGTAGCATTGTGTGATAAAGTGCTGGTTATTATACAAGATTGATTCAAGAGATGTATTACTTTGGTAAATAGAGATACAGAGGAAGTATAGTAGTTGGTAAATCAAATTTCTTGAATATATGAATTATGCACAATAGTATATTTTGCACGAACAGTTTATAATAAATTAGTTAAGGAGAACAAGTAGTGAGGCCAATGAAAGATGTAACCATTTCAGTACCGGTGACATCCTTTTCATCATATCCTTTCATCTATTGAACGATTGTATTCAAATTATATATATATTTATTATCATAATATATAATAAGTTACATTTAACACATCTTAGTATGTAATTACTTTCTACTATGACAAAAGGACTGAATACCCAATGGTGTATATGTCCTCAATCCCTGCACACATATTACCGTACGTATATACAGTAATATAGTGGAACACCCGGAATAGGATTTATGTACAGTACATAGTGCTTAATACCCAATGGTGTATATGTCCTCAAACCCTGCACACATATTACCGTACGTATATACAGTAGTATAGTGGAACACCCGGAATAGGATTTATGTACAGTACATAGTGCTTAATAACTGCATCCTTAATGTAATAGTTATGTAGTAGAATTAGCACACGTAGTCACCTCTACAGTAGAACCAACAGAAGTAGACACCTCTACAGTAGAACCAACAGAAGTAGACACCGCTACAGTAGAACCAACAGAAGTAGTCACCTCTACAGTAGAACCAACAGAAGTAGACACCTCTACAGTAGAACCAACAGAAGTAGACACCTCTACAGTAGAACCAACAGAAGTAGTCACCTCTACAGTAGAACCAACAGAAGTAGTCACCTCTACAGTAGAACCAACAGAAGTAGACAGTAATAATATATGTGGTAATATATAATAGTATATCATATTATAAGTGATAGTCAAAAGAGAAAATAAAATAAAATAAAACAATCTTTCTGGAGAAAATGGCTATCGTAAGAATGGTATAAAAATCCATCGGAAATTTACAACTATTACCACGTTTGGTCCAGGTAGAGCAAGAAACTGAATTCAGTAAAATTCAGTAGTGTTAATACTGTAAGTAGTCGCAAGAGGCCCTGATTATGATATAACTTGGTGTTGTAGTATTGTATATTGCTGCAGTGTATTGTGACTTGCATTTGGCGCACCATTTTAGTCTTAGATTCAATAATTAGATTTGTTTATCTTTGTTTGATTAATTCAGTTGAGTTCTATAGACCTGCCTTAAGGGGGGAAGGTATATTTTTTGTGGATTACTGGTATATTTATTTACTTATTTATTTAGTTTCCTCGCTTGACCTCCATCAAACTTAAAGAAACATACTAATATTGACAAAGAAATTGGGTGAAAGGTCTTAAAATCCAAACTAATGGGTCAAACGTTTTAAAATCTCCAACCTAATGGAGCTAAACATAAGGGAGAAGGGGGGTGTAGAAAAATGGCTCTCACCCCTTAAAATAATTTCGCAAAAATATTATCTTCACTTACGAATATGTGTATATATTCACTCAATTACCTATCACCTTTCTTTTCTCTCTTCTTTTCCCATATAATTAATGTGACCAACAATAATTCTCCTCCGTAGCACAGTTTATATGGACCTTTTCTCGTAAACAGCCTTTCTCCCTCCTTTATCTAACCCCCCCCCCCCCCCCCCACCCGGCCGGAAGCCCTCAGACCCCCCCCTCCCCTCAATCCCATTCCAACCCCCCCCCCCCACCCCTCCCTCCCCCCTTTCCCCTTTCCTCTTCCCTAATCCCCCACTACCGAGCCTTTTTGGGGTTTCGATTCCCAATCCTCAAGATAATTAATGTGGAACTGCAGTTGGTCCCAGGATGCCTAATGTGGCTGCCCAATGTGGCTGCCCACTTTTTTTTTCTTCTGCGAAGTCTGCCTGGTAAGAAATAGACTTGGTATAAAAGTTAGTTAAAATATCCTCGTTAAGTTTTGTTTTTTTCTTCTAGTCGTGATCAACACTTTCAGAATGAGTAACGTCTCTGATTTTATTCTAGCTATTGTATGCATGGTGTTTTGTGCAGCTTAGGAAGGATATACACACTATAGTGTGTAGTTTTTTAATTGCTAGTTATTATTCTTATCCTAACTAATATCGTCTAATGTTAGCCATAATATTTTAATTAGCGTCCCCCGCACTGATATAGTTAAATTTGGACTAGAATGGGCATCGAAAATTGTTGTCAATATCTGTAAAAGTACTTTTAGATGTGGGCAATGATATTAATGTCACTCATATTTGAAGGACACAACATTAATGAACTAAAATGGTCGTCATCATAGTATATTATCCCGGTTTATGATAACAGTTCTGAAAATATAATTGTCATAATAAACAATGTTATGCTATTGTTTGAGGAGATAATAAAGCTAATTGTAAGTTTGATAAATGATATGTTCATGGCTGATAATGGACGTCATAATACAGTCTACCACCAAGGCCAAAGTTAACACACAGTACTGAGAGAGAGAGAGAGAGAGAGAGTGATTGTGAGTAAAAGAGAGAGAGTACAAAGGAGTACAAAGGAAATCAAGCAACAACAGGTCTAGTGACCCTTCTAGGCTGCTTGTCCTCCAAAACACTGAGGATCAAGTGTCCAAACAGTGGTTTAGAGTGGGTAAGGGAACATTGAAAAGGGAACTACTGCCCTGGAACTAATGTCCGTGGCAGGATTGGGAAGCTAGTAGGGGACAGATGGGTTAGTAACTGAGGGGAGGATGAAATAAAGTTATTCATTTACAAACGCAGTCAGTCGCGGGTTTGATGCAAGATATTTGTCTAGGCGAAGTTTAAATTAATCAACGGTGCTGCAGTCTATAACATCTCGGGGAAGCCCATTCCATAAGTTGACAACTCGATTGAAGAAGACATTTTTAGCTTCGTGTGAGTTAAAAGATTTACCAATAATTTTGCACCCGTTTCCCCGCGTGTAATTAGATTTGTCGATAGTGAAGTACTTACTACAGTTCATATTGTCGATGCCTTTGATGATTTTGAACACTTGAATTAAGTCGCCTCTTAATCTGCGCTGGGTTAAAGGAAATATATTTAATTCTCTAAGACGCTCTTCGTATGGTTTGTTCTTTAGGCTAGGTATCATTTTGGTAACTATGTTGAACTCGTTCTAGCTTTTCTATATCTTTTTGGTAATAAGAGCACCAGGATTGAACGCAGTATTCCAGAAGAGGGCGGACTAAGGAATTGTAAAGGGTTAGGATAACGTCTTTGGATTTATGCTCAAATGACCTGCCTATAAAGCCAATTATTTTGTTTGCCTTCTTTACAACTTCTGAACATTGTTGACTCGGTTTTAGGTTACTCGATAGTGTTACTCCCAGATCGGTGTCTCTGTTTACATTCTTAAGCTGAGTGCCATTCATCAAATAGTTTGCTTTCTCATTTTGGTATCCGACATATAGTACTTTACATTTATCCGGATTGAAACTCATTTGCTAAATTTGGGCCCAACATGACAACTTATCTAGATTGTGTTGCATATCGTCAACTTGTTCTTTTGAGAGTACGCTATTTGCAATTTTTATATCGTCAGCAAATTTGAGATTGTACAGGCGAGACCCTCATCTATGTCGTTGATGTAAATTAGAAAGAGAATTGGTCCTAGTACCGATCCCTGGGGTACCCCGCTACTTACATTGGTCCATTTAGATGTCTTACCGTTTATGACTACTCTTTGCTTTCTGTCGCTGAGCCAATTTTCAATCCATTTCAACACACCGTCTTGTATTCCATGCGCTTTTAGTTTTAGCAGTAAACGTTTGTGGGGAACTTTGTCAAAGGCCTTTTGAAAATCAAGGTATATAATATCTACAGCTTTACTCTCATCGTAGAGGTTGAGGATATCGTGGAAGAAGTCTAAGAGGTTTGTTAAACAGGAACGTTTTTTACGAAAGCCGTGTTGAGTATCTTTAAGTATGTTATTTTCCTCTAAGTGATTTACGAGTCTGTCTCTTATGAGTGTTTCTAGCATTTTACATACAACTGAGTTTAAGCTAATTGGACGATAGTTACTGGGTAGGGATTTGCTGCCTTTTTTTAATATCGGTGTTACGTTGGCGAGCTTCCACTGATCAGTCATAGTTTCAGACTGCAAGGATTTATTGAATAGCAATGTCAGTTGTTTGGAGAGCTCATTCTTAGCTTCCTTTAGGACTCTAGGTGAGATTGTTTCAGGTCCAGTCGTTTTATTTACCTTGAGTTCATCTAAACAATTCAATACTTCTCTCTCTGTAACGGTGATATTGCTTAGAACATCTGAATTATCAATCTGAATCGGCGATGGTGTGGGGATATCACTGAGGTCTTCCGTTGTAAAAACTGATGCAAAGAAGGTATTGAGGGCATTACTCATGTGTACTTCGTCTTTGGTGTATTCTCCATTTTCATCGACTAACGGTCCAACAGTTGAAGTAACTACTTTTTTCTTTCTGATATAACTATAGAATTATTTCGGGTTTGTTTTACTTTGATTCGCAATATGTAACTCCAGGGTATTTTTACTTTGCTTAATTAACTTTTTGGCTTTGCGTCGTAGCTCTACAAATTTCACCCGTTTTCGTAATTTTGTAAGGATTTTAATCTATCATTAGCAAACTTTTTAGCAAGCAGACAGTTTGAAATATCTTTATTCCACCATTTGGGCTTATTATTATGGCCTGTTCGCCGTATTTTCGATGGTATGCAGTCCTGCACTGCTTTTAGGTAAGTGGTTTCGAATAATTCCCAAGATGTATTTATGTCGTTATTGTTTAAAAAGCTCCAGTCAGTTTCTGTAAACATAGCTCTAAGTTTTTGAAAGTTTGCTTTCTTGAAATTAGGGACTTTTTCGATGCTGCTATTTGGTTCGTTTCTAGTAAACTTTAAAGTGAAAGTTATTGTACGATGGTCGCTGTTACTGAATTCATCACCAACATTCAAATTCTCTATTAATTCTTCTTTTGTTGCAAGTACAAGGTCAAGAACGTTATTACCATGGGTCGGCGATCGAACAAATTGATAGAGTGAACTCTCTTGCAAGTTCTCATACAAGTCATGTCCGGAGTGTGAAGTAAGAGTTGGTCACAGAGTTGAGTCACAAGTAAGAGTTGGCCCCACTTGGTCACAGGTAAATTAAGGGGAGATTTCGACCTGGAGGATTTTTTTCTGGACCCCTTTCTCCCTCATGGTTAGCCCCATTGCTTTTGATATTATAAGATGTTCGCCCCATTAGTTTGCCGATTTTAAGAACTTTCGCCCCATTTCTGTCAATTTTAATACTTTTCGTGCCATTTAGGTGTCGATTTTTTCCTGGCGAGCGATAGCGAGCCTGTAATTTAAGAGGAACCGGCCTTCGGCCGGGACATTTTTCTACCGAAAAATTTACAAATTTATCTTGAACGGGGGTCAAGGGGGTGACATTTTAAGATTGCTGGAGGAGTAGGGAACAAGCTAGAAACTCCCCTTAAAGTCGCCAAAAAATACGGTATCTTGTGAGTTACTTACATCTGCAATTTGTTCGTAAATTTCTCGGTCAGTTTGCACTGATTGAGCTGGAGCTCTGTATATTAATGCAAGTATTATTTTTGTACCTTTATTATTCTTTATTTGCACAAAAGATGTGTCGACGTTCACAATTTGAGGTTTTGACAATAGGGTCGGGTTAAGACTTTCTTTGATATAAAATAAAACGCCACCTCCATTTTTATTTATTCGGCTGTTCTCAAACATTACATAACCGGGAAGTGAATACTCTGCTAAAAAGTCTCTATCTTCTGTATTGAGCCAAGATTCTGTTATGCCAATCACATCATAATTTTCTGTAAACACTAGTTTCTCTAAATCTGAAAATGTATTGCGTATGCTACGAGAGAGAGAGAGAGAGAGAGGGGAAAGAGTGAAAAGGTGGATTATGTCTAATAGAATGAGTCAGAACATAAATACAATTAATGAAGGTCATTGCGATACATGAGTTATAACTATTCTTAAGAGGTTAAGGTATATTTAGTAGTTAAATATTTATATATTATAGTTTTAGTTTCCTCCCTAGACCTCCATCAAGCTCAATAAACTGAATATAGCTAGACAAAAATTAGAAGGACGTCGCCGGTACAGAAGGAGCTAAAAAGCGGTTGGGATGGGTTATATGATTGCAAACATGAGGGAAACTCAGTCAAGGGAAAATTAACCCGTTCAGTACCAGCAACGGCAGAGAGCCGTCAGTAGATAAATCCCTCCCCCCCAGTCCCAGCAACGGCTGCCAGCCGTCAGTAATATACGATCCTTGTAACTGCCAGTATCAGGCAGTACCTGGTACAGTCGTCAGGATTAATTTGTTTCATTTCCCCTGGACTAGGCGTTAGTAGCACTGCACGGTGGAGGGGTATCCCCTCTACCTCCTTTTCTTGTTGGTTCCATACCCCCACCAAAACCCTCCCATTTTCTCTCCGACCCCAGAACTACACCCACCCACTTGTCACGGGGTGGAAATTATATTTGTTTATATAACCCCTCCCCTGATCTTATGAATTTTATGTAAAGCCTCAGTGAGCGATACACAACTACTGTATGCAGTAGAATTATATAATTATTATAGAGGTTACCTGATATGGGGACAACTGGCTTGATAATTAGCGTAATACCATGTGTACAGCCTATAACCTAGCATATAAAGGTATAAATATCATCATAGTTATTAAAGGCACTCTTGAAAATAAATACACATGTAACAGGCAATTATATTTATTAATGATATGTGCAGAAATATGATAAGGCAAGCACTCAAGGATTCACACAGCCTATAGCCTAGTCTGTTTACTCCTAGCCTAGCCTATCTCAAAGCCTACTGATTTAACCTAACTTAACACAAAAGTCTAGCCTAGCCTAACTTTAAATACTGTACTGTAGAATACTAGAACACAAGGCTCAGTGATCAGCAGTCTATGACTAGTACCAGTAATGCAAAATAGCCTATATGGTAATCTAACCTTCTTTCCTGATACTGTAGCCTAAACTAAACCACTGACCTATATGTGTACAGTAGCCTATAACAGTCCTAACTGATTACACACTGAATATCTTACCTGGTAATCACCCTAGGAACTTAAAAGCTCATAGGATGGTATTTGGCCCTCCAATATAGGAAAACCCCAATCCTGCCTGCCCAAAACCAAGGTGATCACCCTCACTGCTCAGCCTCCATGTGTGTAATAATGCACAAAGCCCCAAGCATGCATCTCCCTTCTCCGTGAAGGAAAACACACACTAAAAAAACCCTCATGAATGTAGCAGAAATCTGCAGAATATTGTACAAAACTCAACTATGAACATAATATGTCAACATAGGAATACAAAAATGTGGTTACTACTACATTCCTCCCCAAAATATTTGATTTTACTATGCTAAAATCACCTCACACACACACAATCACTCATACTGTAATGTAAACCTAACCTTGTCACTGGTGTATGATGGTCACCTTTGAGTAGAAAAAAACCCTCAACATTTACTTTAAAATTTCCACTGAGAGGGAAAAAACTCCTAAGCTTGCATCTCAAGCCAGTGACAAATCCCTAGTGGAAATCCACAAAGTTACCACAAGGAAAACAAGTGGGAAAACCCACAATGACTATGGAAATACCCAGCTACTTCTGGACCTCACCAATTGCATGTATTCTTAGCAACTAATGAAGGAATGCAATGTATCATAGGTAGAGTTAAGTATGAGCTTGACTAAATTTGAAAGCAAGAGAGGGAGAGAGAGAGAGAGAGAGAGAGAGAGAGAGAGAGAGAGAGAGAGAGAGAGAGAGAGAGAGGGGCAGGGGGGGACGGGAGGGAATGTTCGACGAAAACCTTACATATGATTCGAGTGATTCCTACTGATACATTTAGGCCTACCATTGAAACCTGAAAGTTTCATACCGATTTACAGATGGTTTAATACTGTTGAACTATCATACTCTAATACAACTGCCACACTAACCCACGCGAATTTGTATTGTATTTCCTTTTCATCGTTGGAATGGCCCAGGCTGGGCTACGTAACAAGCTTTAGACAACGAGGACCGTCTGTGTCAATTCCTCCATAAGTCTCTCCCATCAATAAACACACAAAATAAACCATTCAATTATTTTGAATTATTTCTTTGTATAACATTATTTAATACTAATATAACTACTTATTAGCACCGTATACAAGAACTAAACATTTGCTTAATAATTTGTTCCACAAATCTCACTGCTGCCAAACAATTCAGGACTCATTGAGTGTAAACATCCAATTTGCCAATACATGCTATGAATTATTGCAGAGAATGTACCCCGTGAGTCGGCCATGTGACTGCATTACGTGAATTCAACACTCTTAACATTGCTATCTACCCAATCACTAGGCCATATTGATTTCCTAATTGACCATAATGTAAAACTATTCTATACAAACGGGACACGAACTACTCTCGGACAAGGTACTGTAGTTTTTGAAAAGAGGCTCCAGCTTTGAAAATATTACTTGATTTAAACAGGTTAAATAATCCTGAAGGGTTGATAACCAATATATATGCCCTATTTTTACTATCCATTAGGGTGGGTCTTATTTGAAAGTTCCCTTTCCCTCAACATTTACGTTCACCCATACATTAGGGAAGGACTTATTCATATTGTCACCTTACCCTTAAAATCTTGCCATAGGGTTACTCCATTTTATCAGGTATCTTGTGTTGTAACCAAGTTAAGGGGGGCATCCGCTATGGCTATGTAGCAATATGGGTTGAAACGTAGCAAATTGTGTTAAATACTCCCTGAGTAATGGCAAGACGTAGATTATCTACACCACATAATACTATTGAAAGCTTGACGCCTATTCAAGCTAATTCTCTTGATAACTTTCAAGATAATTGGAATTCACATCTGTTAAGAATAATTACTTAATAACTATATAAGGCTCATTTAATTTATCCCAGACTAACTACAAGAGTTATAATATTGAACTGATCTATAATTATTCTACTACAATACCACTCTGTATAATAGTTTCGTGTATAACCAAATAATCTCATTATACCTTATATATAATTATATAAGTGTGTATATTTATCCCTCATACCTGGTATATCCATAAACACTATACAGTAACGTTAACCCTACTAGTAACGGTACTAATTAGCAGCTTCAGGTTAGGTTTCGTTTATTTCATATTTTTAATGTTCAGGAGATAGTGAGAGAGATGTGTGTGAAATACTTCATTCCTTCATCAGGTGTTCAGAATAAATGTAAACGGTGTAGCTCCTAGCTGGGTAAGAGCGAGAGAAAGGAGGGTGGGTGTAGTTATGGGGTCGGAGAGAAAATGAAATGGTTTAGTTGGGGGTATGGAACCAACAAGGAAAGGAGGTAGAGGGGATACCTCTCTACCGTGCAGTGCTACTAACAGGGAAAATGAAACGAATTAATCCTGACGACTGTACCACAACATTTGAGCATTGGTCTAAGACCTTGGCAACATTTCTCAGCTTATATCCAAGACCCCACATGATGGGAGAGGCAGTATTCATCCATCTTTTGAGGTGGGAGAATGTTATATCTTGCCTCTGAAGCCATTTTGGCCACATTGCTCGGGACTGGGGGGTACATTTACGCTAGTACCCTATGATACAGTAGGGGTTAAACTAATAACTAATTTTGTTGATGAGGGATCATTGGTAAAGGAAGACAAATAAGGATAGGTTTATATTTCAGTCAATAATATGGAAAATATATGTACAGTCGTTGGAATATGTTTGTTACCACTCTGTGATTTTCAATATGCAAGTAGTACATATTGTTGGGAACAGTTTAGAAATAATAGTGAAAGCTGTAATTCGCCCAACAGTTTGTAAATATATGCAAAGGAAAGTTTATTCGAAATTTGATTATGCAAGTTATATTTGCATAATGAAAATGAGGGGGTGGTAAAGACATTATTCCGAGGACTGTACACTCGGGCTGTGATGAGTGAGACTTAAAGGGCATAGCTCCTGCAATATTCCTTTCCGTATTATCACTGTCTAAAACATGTTAAAGAATGATTGATACTGCTCAGTTATCTTGGTTTACCATAAATTTTAATCTAAAATAGTAAACAAAGCCATGTCAGGTATTTTAAGTTTAGTAAGTTTATGGCAGCCCCTCTCGCCTCTTTCTTGTGGCCGTGGTAGACCGCAGGTTTCGAATCTGTTTTGATATTGCCTTGATATAGCTTGCCCTAATATATTTCATACGTGATGAAGTAAGGTGAAGGCAGTATTTGATATTTATATGACATGAGTGTAAACATTTGTCTACCCTTAAGTATCTATCAATGCAATATATTCATAGTTTGGTATCATTAATCATAAATAAATGGGTATTGGCAGCTCTATCCATATGGCAACACCAGTCGTACCGACTAGTCTACTGTTTACTTTAATGGTACACAGGTAGGCTACTTTAGCGCAACAGCGTACGTCCAACGTATCAAAATATTCCATCTTGATTTTCACTTTCACAGTGCATTATTCGATAGCTTGCCCTAATTTCTACATTTAATTATTAAGCTTATGCTGCTCATACAATTTCTCATAACCCTCTTCTAAATATCTGTCCATCCGTGTAACTGCTTTCACAGCCTGAAGTACTTAGCATAAATACTGATAATCAATATAGTGGCCAGTGACCTGACTCCAGAAACTCTTTGACCGATTGTGTTATTCTATGGGTACCCCAATGCCTTTATATACGTAACGAAAGCTCGGAAATGCCTCGCCACCACTATCCAAAACACTAATGTATTTATATTTACATTTTTAAGAAACTCAGACTACTATTATTTCACAAAGGAGGTATATTGTACACTAACATTTATGATAATGAGGATAGCTGACCTCATGAGCTATGCCCTTTAACCCTTAACCATCGGCGCGCAACATATGTCGAGTGAAATAAATTTGGACTATGTGGTGGTGCACGACAGCTGTCGAGTGCCATTTTCAGCACGTAATGTTGCTGAGAGAGAGAGCTGAGCGGTGGGACGAGCGTAGTAACCTTATGACCGCTCCCCACGACCACCATGGACCTACTGAACTGTATCCCACCCTTCTCCCCCCTTTCTCGCTCGCTACACAGGGAATTATGTACGGAAATTACCTTATTTTAGGGTTTTTGCACTCGTGTTGCACGATCGTTGCAAGAGAACCAGCGGTCGTACAAAGATGGGTTGGGTGTCATTGGAAAGCTCTGTTTACGTCCTTTCAGGGATAGATACTTGTTTTACGCTCTGGGTCTTGTTTATGCATGAAAATGAGCACGGAAACAACCCTATTTAGGGTAAAAAAAAAAACGCTGTGCGGTACGGTGTAAAATACACACCACCCGCTCTTAAGACGTTAAGGTGAAGAAGAAACTGCATAAAGGTGGTGGCTAGAAACATATGCATAAGTGTGGTGGTTAAGAATGAGTCTGTAGGAATGTGTTGGCTAAGAATTAATGTATTCTAACATGATGATTAGATTAAAATCTGCACTTGTGTGTAGACTAAGAAAGAACCTATGCAAGTACAGTTACTCATAATAATCCGTGAACCTCACCTATTTCTAGTTATAAAAAGTATATCTTCGGAAACGAATTTATTTATACGATTGGCTGTACAGCAACAACAAAACTATATGTACTCTTCATTGAAAAGCAATTTCCATCCAAACCAATCCAGATAATTATAATATAAAAAACGTAGAGGTCTAAGATTTTTTTAAGTGACTGTACCTTGACTACGAATGAACCTGTACGCGATCTGAGAATGAATATGTATGAGTGAGGTGATTAAGAAGAATCTGCGCGAGTTTCTTAGCTAAAGAAAAATAAGAACCCATACGATATTATTAAATAGGAATGATTCGACAAAGTGAGTTTCCCAACAATGAGCGTACAGCTATTGAAATTTGTTCGTGTGGAGATTGTCTTCATGCAAATGTATCCATCTAGATTGATGTTCAGATCAAATCGGCAATATGATCATAAATATATATTATGTATCTATTGATATTTAGGTGATTTGATCTGAACATCACTCTAAATTAATATATTTGCATAAGGAAATTTGCAGGAGCTCAAAAACATATGTCAGTAGCTGTACATGGGTAACTAAGAATAAGTGTGTACGAGTGCATGGCCAGGTAGCTAACAATTAATTTGTATGAGTGCAAGAGTGTGTGTGTGTGTCTAAGAATGAAGTTGACAGCGTTTGAGGGTGAGAGTGAATTTGTACGATTGCAAGAGTGTGTCTAAGAATGAAGTTGACAGCGTGTGAGGGTGAGAGAGAGAGAGAGAGAGAGTGTGTGTTTGTGTGTGTGTGTGTGTGTCTAAAAATAAAGTTGACAGCGTGTGAGGGGTGAGAGTGAGGGTTTGGCTGGGGTGTGGCAGGGATCAAATATGGTGATCATAGCCAAGTGTCACACCGCCAATCTGGGTTCACGTCAAGGGCCAGCAAAATCCTTCATGTGATTATGCATGGATAAGGTGATAGCTTCTCTCATCTACCCTGCCCCTTCCTCGCAAGACGGGCTATTTCTAGAGGAGACCTTCAAAGCAGTATGTATGTATGAATGTATGTATGTATGTATGTATGTACAGTATGTGTGTATGTATGTATGTATGTATGTACTCTGGTATCCCATAGCTGGGGGTGGCCGACTCATGACAGAGCCCGAACAAAAACAACAAATAAAAATAGAATATTCACACGTATCTACTGTAGGTCGCTCAGAAGACCCAGAGACCAAGCATTACATTTGCCTTGCTATTTATTACTGTGTTTGGGGAATAATGCTACATACTACGGATATGTTATCAACAATATGGATATATAGTAATGTGATTTATTATATGAGTCATGAACGAGAATCTTTCGCCAGTTATATTTATATAATTATAAAAGGTTTGTAAATTTAAGGTAATTAGTATGAACTAGTTAAATACATACAGCTAGTTCAATAATAAGTTTATAATGTACGAATACTGTAACAAAAATATAGAAACTAGTGAAAGTTGGCTCATAAATAGACATATGCATAATATATCAAACACGCGGAGAAATCCATGAAAGAACCAAGATGAAATATCCCTTTTACGTTTGTGACGACACAGCGTCCAGCCTCTGACAGACTCACTGAGGAGAGGCTTTGTGTAGTCTGTTACGTTTGAGGACTATAGAACATTAGCCCTTACAGTACTGGCGACGTCTTTGATATTATTTCAGCTGCATTTACATGATTGTATGAAGCTTAGGAAGGATATATGGTAGCAAAGAGGATTAATTGAGATAGTATGTTATCTTTTAGCGGGTATACATCCTTCCTAAGCTGAATAAAACCGCATAATAGTATGCTAGAATATGATGAAAAGGATGTCACCGGTACTGAATGGGTTAACGGGGGTTGGGTGTATTTATCTGTATATATAGCTGTGTGTTTGTTAATATTTTAGTTTCTTCCCTAGACCTCCATCAAGCTCATAAAAACACCCCCAAGGTCCCCTTTCGAGATAAATTTGTACATTTTTCCGGTAGAAAAATGCCTCGGCCAAAGGCCGGTTCCTTCATACACTTTGTGTAGTACCTTCATATACTATCCTACGTTCTCTAATATATCTTTATTGTACTACCGTCATATACTATCTTACGTTCTCTTATATATTTGTTGTAGTTACTATCCTACGTTCTCTTATATATTTGCTGTAGTACCGTCATATACTATCCTACGTTCTCTTATATATTTGTTGTACTACCGTCATATACTATCCTATCCTCTAATTAATCAATTGTGTTCGACCTTCATATACTATCCTACGTTCTCTAATATATCTTTATTGTACTACCGTTATATACTATCCTACGTTCTCTTATATATTTGTTGTAGTACCGTCATATACTATCCTACGTTCTCTTATATATTTGTTGTACTACCGTCATATACTATCCTACGTTCTCTTATATATTTGTTGTACTACCGTCATATACTATCCTATCCTCTAATTAATCAATTTTGTTCGACCTTCATATACTATCCTACGTTCTGTAATATATTTGTTTTGTACTACCTTCATATACTAGCCTACGTTCTCTAACCTGTATACAACCGTCTAATGATAGCCAGAATAAACTGTCAAGGTGCGTCACTATCTTCAAAGGGTTAACATATCTTTATGTAGTACCTTCCTACACTGCCACTCACACACGCCATAAAAAAACAGCAGCACACACGCACCACTAATTACACGCCTAGTACTAATTACTCACATTACTAATAATTGCACATCCTATAACTAATACAAACTACCACTTATTATGTAATATTATGTATCTACCATATCTCTTATATAGATACCAACAATGTAGTCCATTCATTATAAGTAGGCCAACAAATATTCTCCACTAATATTGTGCACTTTATGTGACACAGGTAGTGGCCCTGCTTGTCCACAGTTGCTTTTTTAGGGTTCTTTTGGATACAGATGGTAGTGAACCTATTTTGTCCAAGCAAATCTATATTCTTAGTATTTACTGGCTAGTCTGAATTAGTAAGGCAGGTAGCCCAGCTGGTATGAGGCGTCCGGCGGCAGAAGGTCGGAAGCACCACAAAAATGTTTGACACATATTCCATAACAAAGGATGAAAAATCATAGCTTTAGAAACAAAATTGGTGCTTCCGACCTTCTGCCGCCGAACGCATCTAAGGCGTTCGGCGGCAGAAGGTCGGAAGCACCAAAAAATGTCTAGAACAGTGTTTTTTCAGCCTTCGTTATGGAGTATGTATCAAACTTTTTTTGGTGCTTCCGCCCTTTTGCCGCCGGACGCCTCGTATGACGTCTTCAGGGGCAGGGTGTGATGTCGTGCAGGGCAGGGCTTTGGATCATCTAGAGAATGGTGAGGAAGGATAAACTATCTTCTGGCTTTTCGTTGGACGCCTTTTCCATTCTAGGTATGGGTGCGGGTGAATTCTTTGTTATTAGTTTCATTGCAGCTCTCTCGGTTTTTCTTGCAGTGGGTGTTGGTTGTGGTGCTTGTTTGGTTGTTGTCTGTGGTGTCGGGTGTTTTGCCATCCTGGATGTTGTGGGCCATGTTGGTGGTGTTGCAGACGGTCTTCTTTTGGATGCTGGCATAACAGAACCTATAACCCATATACTGTGATACAAGACAAATCAATTGCTCCTGGCAAGTGCACAAAAGCACAGGAAAAAACGATGCTTACTCTTGTGGTCGTATGACCATGATTTATGGGGAATTTAAATAGAAATATGTGTATCAAGAACAATATCGAAGGAATCCAAAAATCAATGTTGATGGCTTTATATATATTGGTTGGGTGGCTAACAAGAATTACAGAATGTTAATGAGAAAGGGAGAGGATTTCAGGTATAAACCAAGGACCAGTTGTGTTTTTTCCTCCATTTACTTGATATTATACCCTTTAGCTTACATTTAAGTACTTATAAAATGTGACTTGCATCTATGACTACATTAACATGATTTCTGTGCCTCATCAAAATTGAGGGCAACCCCAGCCTGCACTCCAAAACACCTTCTCCTCCTTTCAATACATTATAATTATTACAAACAGCTTACATACTACACTATCTTTTCTAAAATTATGACACGAACACGACCCGCCTCGGAGTCCCCAAGGGGGAGAGATGGGAGGTGGGGGGGGGGGGGGAGACCAGAAATGCCCCTATCAGTTTGACCCATGGAAACGACTCCCCTAAATGCCCTGGACCACTACGTTCTACTCTTACTAAAAATGTCTGCAACATTCGTGGCCTTTCCTCTAACCTCACTACCTCTCCTCTGCCAACCCTGATCTTCTCTTTCTCACCGAAACTCAGGTGTCTGGGACTAGTGACAGCAAGCCTGGCAACGACATCACCTAGGTATACGTTGAGGACAAAATGGGCGTGCTGGAATGGGGCGTGTTGACTAGCCGTTGTTGTCCTCGTCGTATCATGCGAGGATTCCAAGGTGAAGATTGGTGCTAGTGTTTAGTTTTCCCTTTTTGAAAGTGCTGCAATCGTATGTTCCGTGTTCTTTAGTTGTGTGGTCTTCTTCATTGTAGATGATTGGGGGGACTCATTAGAATTAAGGCATAATAATAATACCAACACAGTAAAATACACACAGTATTATCCATACACAGTAACACCCATACACAGTAATACCCACGCAAATGTATACCAACTTTAATTTGCACATACATCCACAATGATAGAGAATTAGATTAAAGTCATGTCTAGTATCGATGCATTTGATAAGCTATTCTCATAACACAGGTCTGATAACAGGGAAGTTTATGACAAATACTAACATGAATTCGCCTAAGTAGGATTGCCACACACTCACACACTCTATCTACCCATCTATCTATCTATCAGAGTCACTGATGCGGGAGACAGGATATTGTCACACAGGCTTTATGGACAACTGGGCCGGTATTTATAAAAGAATTGACAAATTTCCCTAAAAGTAATTTTAACTAAAAGAAAATCCTTAAAAGTGTTTCATAAAACATTTAAAAGCAGCTTTTAGTGGAAGCTTTAAGAAAGCTGCCACAACCGCTATTTCGCTACATCTAGCAAGATTACAATTGATGTGTAACGTTTATTAGGTAAGTATAGGCTTCTAATTGCATATACTAATTACTATAAAACATTAGGGTGATTATGCAATATTTTGTTATTGTGAAATCTATTATATATTGCTAAATTGAAAGGGTAATATATTTACCATACCAAAACAATTACATACTCCGGTGTGGCAGCATCTGAGATAGTTGCCAAATTAGCGAGTTTTCACAATTCGTAAAGTGGGGTAATTTCGGACATTTTTCGAGTTTGTTTTTTACAATTTCTCTTGACTGTAAACACATTGTAGAGATTTAACTAGGTCAAGTGATGTGTAGTGATAATGCGCCGTGTGCCGTAATCCAGGAAGCCTCCTAAAATTATCCCCTATAATATCCTTATCCTTAGTCTAAATGATGTCCGAAGTATTCTTGAAAAGTGGAAAACTTCGGACTGGTATGGTAAAAGCGTTTCCATTATATAATGACAATGGCTAATTACTTATTATCGCCAAAGTCCGAAGTTATGACCGCAGTCCGAAATCACCCCAGTTTACGGTAACCAAAATCCTTAATACATCAACGAATGGGAAGGGGATGGTCGGAAGGGCCCCAGTCGTCAATGATTATGGGGCCACTACTAAATAATAGGTTTTCTTTATCTCCTTACAGGAGTCAAACCTATAATTTATTAGTGGCCCCTCCATCATTGACGAACATGCCTGATTTCTAAGACTGGAGGGGGACATTCGTAATCATATCATAACTCTAGAAAAGCAGATAATCAAACAACCACATAGTATTCTTACTTTAAAAAATATATATTTAATGGCGCAGCACATATATACAAAAAGGGGGTCAAGCAGGGGCGTGCTTCAAAGAAGCCTGCTTGATACAAAAGATTAACTCTTGAGACTCTAATGCTATACATGGCAAGGAAGGTTTGTCTAGAGCTACTGACAGGTACCGAGTCAAAAACGTATGATTAGAGGCCCACAAATGCGTGGACGTAATATCTTCCACAGAAAAATTCTTAAGGAAACGCAAAGAGGCGTAAAGATTTGCGTAAATCGTGGGCCCTACCCACAACGCCGGGATTACTTTCTTTAATGACCTCGACCAAAAGAGAAGCCAATCTACGTTTCAGTAAGCGCTTACCCGTACTTGCCACCCATAAAGCACCCTGGGGGTTTAGAGGAGCTACCCTCAAATATTTGGTTAGAGCTTGCACTGGACATAAATTATGGTGCACCTTTCCCCTTTTCAACCACGGCACAGTGAACTCAGAAAACACGTGTGCACTGTGCTCATTCTTGGCTACAAACCCTGGGGAAGGTGCAATGTGAATACATTCATTAAGCCTACCAAACCTGAGGCAATTAGGTGTGTTGCTCATCGCCGCCAGCTCTGACACTCTGTTCCCGGTGGCCAAAGCCAAAAGGAATACAGCCTTTTTTAAGAGTAATGTAAAATCTGCAGTATTTTGGTACAGACGGGAGTGAAGTAATGACAATGCTTTGTCCAGAGACCAAGTAGGCATAAGCTGACGGGGAGGTGGACGGAGTTTAAAACATGCCCTCATAAAACCTGTTTCCTCCGCAACTGGTATTGAGAGACCGGTAAGGTCCCAAAATGGTATTCTAATCGCTGTTAAGTGATTTTTTAACGTTACCACAGATAAACGTTTCTGCTCAAACAGATAATTTAAATAATTAAAAACTAACGCCATCGAGGGCACAGTTTGTTCTGTTCTAAGGATCCAAGAAGTAAAGGCTTGCCAATGCGATTGGTACTGTCGTTTTGTAGACTGAGTATATTGATTCAATAATTTATTGGTCACCTCTCTACCATATGGTGCTAGCCACTTGGCCTCCTGAATGTCCATAATGCAAAGTCAGCGAGGTCGCTAGGTTGCCAATCGTGTCTAAGTGGAAAAACCCGACCGGGAGCGACACCGGGTCCGGGCACCACGTTTTCAATTGCTGGTACCACAACTGCGCCGGCCACAGGGGCGCGATTATCGAGACTAAGCCCCGATAATCTCGTAGTTTGTTTACTACATGGCACATTAGAGACGCGTCTGGCGGCGGAAACAGATAGATGGAACTCCACCTGTTCCAGTCTGTCACCAGGGCGTCTGGCCCCCCTGCCGGCGTTATCGTCTGGCGGGTGAGGTACAGTGGGAGATTGTGAGTCTCCTTGGATGCGAACAGATCCACTTGTGGATGGTAAAGCTCTGCAATCATTTGGTTGAAAATGGGTTGCTTGAGCGCCCATTCTACTGTTGTGCTCTGTCTCCGAGACAGAGCGTCTGCCCAGACGTTTGCTACGCCTGGGAGATAAGATGCGTGAAGATGAATGTCCAGCCTGTTGGCTAGAGTAAAAATCTCTTCTGACACGTTTAGCAACTTCCGAGATCTCGTTGACCCTTGTTTCTGAATACAGTGAACCGCATTCAGATTGTCCATTCTGAAGGCCACCGACTTGCCCCGTAAAGTAGAGCCGTGAGCCTGAAGGAAATATAAGGGGACTAGTAATTCCTTGACATTGATGTGGGAGATTTCTAAATGGGACCAAAGCCCTTGACCCTGGTGCCCTTGGTTTGACTGAAAACCCCAACCTATCGTTCCTGACGCATCCGTGTCTACCCATACCGTCGGCGGAGGAAAGGTCCATGACATTACCGAGTGCAACATTTCCCTCTTCGCCCAGACCGCTAGTAAGTTGTGGATTAATTTTGGTATGGACCATAATTTTTTCGCCGGCAATAGCGGAAAATATCTGTTGCCCTCCAATATTAAACGCTTTACTTTCAACCGGCCCAACATTACAGTTAGTTGAATCCAGTTGAGAGAGCCGACCAGAGACTCCCAGATTCTGCGTGTCGTAGTCAGACTGTGAAGGAAGCTGAAGTTTCCTGCGAAATCTGTTTCGATTGTCCACACTCTGACTCAGAGTGAGAGCAGCTGTGTCCCAAACCAGCCCTATCCACTGAACTACTCGTGAGGGAACAAGGTTTGACTTTACCAGATTTACCTTGAACCCTAGAGTTTTGACATGTTTTAATGTTATGTTGACATGATTTATGCATACTTGCTCTGTCTCTGCCACCACCAGCCAGTCGTCTAGGTACCACAAATCCTGATCCCTTGTTTTAACAATGGCATCAGTGCTTGCCGGACTAATTTCGTGAATAAGCGAGGTGCCAGGTTCAAACCGAATGGCATCCTCTGAAAAACATAAGTTTGATCCCTGATCCGTAAGGCCAGAAATCTTTGAAATCTTTTGTTTACCGAGACGTGACAATAAGCGTCTGTCAGGTCTAAGGAACACATCCAACCTCCCGGCGGAAGTGTTAGCCTGATTTGGTGCACTGTTAACATCCTGAATGACTCGTTGTGAATGTGAAGGTTCAGATAAGTACGACGGGTCTCATCTGAACACTGTCCCTTTTGGGAACCAAAAATAGCTTGGATGTGAAGACTGGGTAATTTTGAGGGACCGGGATGATGACATTCTTGGCCATCATTTCCGTGACCAGTGACTCCACCTCTAAAGAAACTAGATTCGCCGTTGTCGGCTGACGTAAACGAGGTCGCCGGAGCCACTGCCAAGTGATGCCTTTGCGTGCCACCATCCTTGCCCAAGTGTTTAACGGCCATGCTTGGTGACACGTTCGGAACGACCCAGTTAGCAGACAAGGGTTCGCCGGCTGTACTACCCTCGGATCCACCCGCCTTAAGACCGGCCCCGGGAATGAGAGAGACATTAGTTTTTTTATGGTGGTGGAGGTGGTGGTGGTGGACGCTTCGCCGGCTGGCTGGCGTTGGCAGAAGACGTGCCCTGACCTGGTTTATTATAGCCTCGTCCTTTCTGACCTGTAAACTTACCCTGTTTGTACCTGTACTGACCTTGAGTGGAGGAGGACTTAGGTAGATGAAAGGGCTTAGATCCCCCCGGCTGTGCTTTTGCGACTGACTTGGGTTTGGGGAAGTTAAAGGCAGGTTTCTTAGTAGGGGCGGGACTATGTTTAAAGGCCTGAGCCATATTAAAAGCGGTTCTCCAGACCTCAGGGGACATTAAAGAGGGAGTGAGCACTGGTGAAATGACCACCTGATTCGCAATACGATCAGGAAGCTTCCGTACTAAGGACATCCTGAGATCTTGTCGTGCTCGCACCGCCTCAAGCAAGGCTGTGCGTATGTCACCCAATGACTGAATTGACGACTGAAGGAGCAGTCGCCGAGACAGTTCAACCGATCTTCTAGCATCCGCGTCTGCGATTGCCTGAGTGGACCGGAGCATCGATTTAGCCACCTGTTGCGTCACAATGTACTGTGAGAACAGTCTAAATGCTTTCCCCCGTAGCTTAAATTATCGGTCTAGGTGAGTAGGGGTAGGGGTAGTGAAAGGGTCCTTGAGTTCACATAAATTGATTTTGGGGGCAGCTAAGAAATCAAACAAAGCTGAAGGGACTCCGCCGGCAGAACACACTGGTATTGAAAACCAAGAATGACTATCCTGAGGGATCTGGTGGGAAGTTTTTGAGGTGAAGGTGGTCGCAAAGTTCTGAGCCTCCGTCTCCCAATCCACCCAAGGTCCCGGACCCAACTGCCCCACCTTCAACACTGGATTAGCGGCTGAGTCTGTGACAGTTTGCAAATCAAGTTCTGGTGTGAGGGTTGACAGTGTCTTTATGTCATTAAAACCATCGTGCTTGGACCAGTCAGAAAATAGTTTCGAAGCTGAGGCAGGGGGCAGGGCAGGTTTAGCAGTATAAACAAAATAGTCCTGGTGATAATAATTAGGAATGGCCTTAACATTACCATCTAGTACATTCCCCAAAGTATCCAAGGCCCTTAATTTTTTTGATTTATTGCCTTGTATTACCCACTCACGTGGCACCGGAAGTTCCCCTGACAAGGTAGGTTGAGCGACCTCTGGATTAGTGGGGATCAAGTGAACCCATGACTCATCTGGGCCGTACAGTAAGGGCATAGCTACCTTTCTCATAGGTGCTTTATCTAAAGGGGGTGGATTGACATCCGTTATAACCCTTACATTCGAAGTAGTCAGTGCCGCCGTAGCAGGCCTAGTGACCATCGATGGTGATATAGAGGGAGGGTGAGGGATCTGAGTCAAAGCAATAGAAGTCATCAGAGGCCGGACGTTAGAACTTGTCATGGGAGCTCCCAGGTCCACTGTAGGAGTCTCCGGCTGTTGGCCAAAAAATTTAGTGAGAGCTTTAACTAGCAGCCCATCTATTTCCTCTGCTGTGACAAATTTATTCGATGAAGAACTCAAAGGTGAATCATTCCTATCCTGTGCGGCGTCTAAAACTGACCCTGACTCCTGCACTTCCATGTCTGAGATGATAGACACATCGTCCTTGTCATCCGGCCCACCACGAGAGGATTCCGCCGAAGCCGGAATCTCATCGTGTTGTAAAGACAAGTCAGGAATAGATGATGGGATCGCCGCGTCCCGGTGGACATCAGCCACTGTTCCTGAACCAGTGGGCCTTCAGCCCTGGTTGGGAAAACCGTCCATACACCCATGCCTTGGCCCGCACTCCCTTGGGAGTCTGAAATACCCTCAATTATGGAGTTCCCACTTGACTCTGCCAGTGGACGATCACTGTCCACTGAACTCTCCAAATCAAGAGTTAAAATACTAAGAGGTAAACTATCTTTTGGTACTGGTACTAAATTCTCCCCATGAGATTGCACACTAGCTCTGTCGGGGGTAGAGGTATGATGAGAGGCATTAGACTCCGGTGAACGCCGGGAGGCCTTTCGATCATGTGAGTCCTTCCGGGAAGATTTGTGGCTACGGTGCGACCGCGAACTGCTCTGGGGTTTAGACGATTTCTCGCTATATCCACTTGTTAACCCCTCTGTCTTACTCTTCTTGCTCGTTGGTGAAGAAGAGAGACTCGGCGGCTGCTGCCTAAGCGGGGACCTGGACTTAGATCTCGCCCGTGACGAGGAGGCTGCCACCGGGGGCGTCGGTTCTTGCTGTCGCTTAGCTGTGCCTGGGGCTGGAGCAAGTATAGAACCCTGTCCAGTCTCTGTTGGTTAACGAACAGTTACTCTAGAGGGATGTTTAAGGGGAGGGTGCTCAAATAGTAACTTATCCCACAACTGGACGTTATCGCATTGAAGCACTTATGAGCCACAATAGTAGTATAAGCGGACATCTGCTGCCTGACCTCCCGTAAGGCGACCGCTGCGGGTCTTGTCATTGTCTCGTAAGACTTTTAAACTCAATTGAGAGCAAAAGGTACAGTTTCGCATCACCCACAGACCCCTTGAGCGATCTAGACATTTAACACATTTTATACAAAGGGTGTGTGCAAAAATAGGGATACCTGAACAGGAGGGCGTAATGCACAAAGCAAAAACCGGGGCAAAGGTAGCCATGACAGAGACTGTGGAAAACGAACCCACCCCCGGGTTTACTCCAAGTTCTCTATAGACCCGCCGGGACCCAGCCCTGGAAAAAAAGAAAATTTCCAGGAATTAATGCTCATAAGGTTAATCCAACATGATCGCACACAAGTGTTAAATAACCCGCCGGGTAACGAGACGCAATCCACAACGACATGGCTCGCTATGCGGTGGGGTTCCTAAGTAAAAGATTTCAGATTATCTTAACCTGTCCAAAAGATTTATGAATACCCTCTGACATAATATAAAGACCAGCATTATAACTGATTTAGTCTTTCCAGTGGTGTTTGTTTCCAGATTCAATTTTGGAAAAACTCTAAAAAAGACGCCGGCCCCCGAATTATCTCGCAGATAAAAAAACTGGGAAGCCTGTCACATATGCGAGATCTAACTTCTCCCGAAGTATCTTTTTAGATCGCCGTATGCTGAATGGCGGCGATACTTATCGTATCCCTCAATTGTCTGGTTAACTAACTGAATTGTAAATTCGTTATTCCCACCCTTCCAGGGAGCACCCGCCGGGTGTGAATCAACTAAACTGAATTTCTATTGTAAATTCGTTCATCCCACCCTTCCAGGTTGCACCCGCCGGGTGATTTAAAGTTAACCCCAACCAATCCTATCCCCACTTCTTTGTAAAAGATCGCCGGGGAGGAAAAACAACAACAGCCTAGTTTTACTGGCTTTGCAAAACCGAAAAAACTAAAATCAACACGTGTCCGCATGAACAATTAGTTAGATGGGTAAAGCCATCCCGCCGGGATTCATAAGGGGCCTGAAACAGGCACCACAGAGACGCAGTCCTGGAGAGCCTCAGACACCCACTCGCCGGGGAAACAAGCCTTTTTTAAACCACGCGTGATTAAAACAAGGCAACCAGCCGGGTTTTTCATGGTGTAACCGAGAAAACCCGCCGGAAATAACCCACCCCGTTCAGATTCAATCTGAACGCAAAACAGGACCGAGGCGTAGCCAAAACACAACTAACGCCGGGCCCAACATAGTCCGAGGAATTAGCCAATACACACCAGGACACATAAATAGTCCGTGGAAATAGCCAATACACAACTAAACCAGGACACACATGACACAGTAGTACATATTTATAGCATAAATCAATAACACTTGTACATGTGGCAAAGCTACGAGAGGCTGGCTAGGCCTAGGCAGACGAAAATAAAAAGTAATCATGTCGTAATATAAACAAAAAGCACTGAATTATATCACAACAGGAACCACCGTCAACACACCACTGTAGCAAACACTTCCCGGCAAAGGGAAGAACTGACTCGGGACCCAGAAAAAACTTCACTAAGTGAAGAAAAATACGCTGGGAACGTCAGCAAAAATAAGCTACCTCATCAGAAAGATAAAAGGAAGCACTACTAACGCGTAATGAAAGCCGCCTACATCACAAAGCTAGCTAACCGCGAAAACGTTTCACGCATCCACCACGGGACCACGAGGGTACACCCGAAATAGATGTCCCAAACACACGACCCAAAATACACTGCACTGCGGGCAACCCGCCCAGGACACTCCTGCTACGCATATCCTAACCTTACTCGATACATCCCGGAGTAAACAAATGAGAAAAAACTCACTAGGGACGCAACAAATGCGGAACCAGCGGAGCGTGGGGAGGCACGTCCCGGTAGGGTGAGCGCAGAGCAGAGAAGGAAGAATGACGCCTGAGTCAGCGTCTGGTCAAAGATCCACACGATAATTAATTCCATATAATCCACGATTATATGGAAAGCTTATGAATAGTTATTCTTATTTTCTTTCTGTTTTTTATTTGTTACAAAGTTTTTTCGTAGTGAGAACCCAATTTCATAATGACTGAACCATGAGTGTTTGTGCGCTCATGATGAAGGCTCCTCAATATTTTATGCTCTGCGCGGTAGATTCAAACTACGGCGGACGAGTGTTTGAAGAGGGTGCCTTATGTAATAGGCATAATCGTCAATGATGGAGGGGCCACTAATAAATATTCTTTCTTAGTATTCGTGTTGTCACAGACAGATCAGTGTTTGCCTTTATTCTTGTCTGTGACACTTAGAAGTATTTTATATCCATAGTAGTGATTGTAATATGCAGCGCGTGAGAGAGAGAGTTCGAGAGCGAAGGGGCAGTGTGTGTGCGTATGTACGTGTGTGTTCCTCGCTCGGTGGGCCCGCTCGCTCGCTATTGGACGGCGGGCCTGGCGTGATCTATGACGTCAGCTTGTCATGTGACGTAGTGGCCTGTGGTTGGTCGCCGCCCTCCTAGCCCAGTGGTAGGGCTCCTTCCCTCCTGACTCCCGCAGAGCATGGTATTGTGCGCTTGGTCCTAGACGTCCCTCGCATTCTGTCTCACATCTAACCCCCTTTACTGCTTTGCCTCTCTCTGAACTCCTTCTTTCCAATACTTCTTATCTTTATTCAATTACCCATCCCTTCTGGTTCTCGCATACGACTTCCATAGTCGGCCAGTCGTATTACCAGCGCCTGTTCTCACATATATGTTTTGCACTAGCTTTAGAGGTTATTAGAATCATAGTCACATGGATTCATATTATTGGGTGCTTCTAATTATTTGGTTGTTCTTTATTACTATTTAATGCTAGACAGTGGAGGGTATCTTTGGCCGTTGTCTGAGTTATGTATATGGCAAGTCAGAGCCTGTACGACTTCGACGGAGCTACGTAGCCTGTAGTACACCCTTGTGCATATTTTCCTTTGCGAGCTTAGCAGTATACAAGCGAAGGTCTTTTGCCTACTCTTGCTTGTATGCTTGCTACCTCATTTTGTTGACCTTTGAGGAGCGCCAGGGTAAGACCAGATACTTGAGATCTGGACTAACCAAGAGAGCCTCCTAGTCACTTAACGTAAGATAAGGGAAATCTGTTCAGGGGAGACAGTAGGCTGCGAGCATGCTTGAGCTCTGCCTAGGCTCCCTGTACCTTTATGCCGCTGCTAGACTTTATTAGTAAGAAAGACAGCATATTGCTTATTAACTTTAACTGCGTAGGCTTTAGCAATTATTCACGTATTGTTTTAGCCTAGGTTGATGCATAGTGCACAACCCAGTATGGCTGTTACTTTGGCTATGGAAGTACTGTTTTTGAGTTACTATTATTAGTGCTGTCACAGAGTTGTTGCACCCTCTTGTTTTATATATATGTATCCTACTCTTTGGTGTATCTAGGATACACGCTTTGGTGTCCTGCCCCTGCATTATTCCTGTTCTATATTCGACGAGCATCTTAGAGCATCAGACGTTTTTCAGAAGATTCCATATCTGTTTGCTGTAGGACTAGACTTCAAGTGTTTTCATAGAGCATTGAAGAGTTTAGTGTTGAGTTCAGACTCACACTAAAGATAACGTAAGCATATAACCTTTTATTAAATCTTGTCATAGTTTATTTAAGCATTGTTATTACTTGAAAGCTTTTTATTAACGTAATTACTCTTGTTGTGAGTAGGCTTTGCCGTCACCGGAAAGCCTTTGTATAAGTACACTTAACCCAGTTAATTGATACCCCGTTATCCAGTAGATTAACTCTGGAGGGTTTAAGTGTTTTGTTCACCGGCTTAATAGTTCGAGGGTTTGGAATTAGCGTACCGTTGTTGCAGATCTAGCCTATCTTATAGTCCAATATTAAGTGCCCTTGTTTATTTCGTTGTGCCGGTCGTAACAAATGGCGACCTTAGTCCAGGATATAGTGAACTGAGTTTTGCAGGATTTGTTTTGGGAGAAATCTTATTCGCCATTTTTGGGTTCGATTTTATTTCTCGCAGTGTTGGCAGTGGACATTGTTTTGAGGATATATGGAACTTGTTGGAGTTTATTGGTGACCTAGTATTGAACTCAAAAACATCTTCGAATATTTTTTGTGAATAAAGCTACGCGAGAGTTTGGCTACTTTTGTCTTGACTTGGGATTTTTTTTTTTTACTCCATCATGTCGTCACTGGACGGGTTTGAGGATAGTGAAGGCACAGTGCGAGAGACAGGCGAGAAGGTGGAGAAGGTGGAGTTGTCTGACGGCGTTCGGGTGGTGAACGGTGAGGAGGATGCTCGGAGGTTTTTGGAGGAGCCTGTGTCGGCGGACCGGGTGTCGGGGCTGGACCGGTACGGACTGCAGTGTATAGCCACGGTCTTAGGGTTTTCTTGCACTAGCGGTTTGTCAAGAAGTGAGCTGGTTACCTGTGTGCTGGGTGGGGTGCGTGAGGCTTCGGGTGGAGCGGGATCTGGGGTACCTTCGTCCCAGCCCCCATTCCACTCAACTCCTATCATGGCGCCCCCTCGGGTTCTGGAGCCAAGTACGTTCCCGCAGGCCGATGTCCGCTGGCGGTTGGGTAAACCTCTAGGTGACTCACTGGGTGGGTCCCCGGTAGTAGCACCTCCTCCTCAGGGTTTGTCTCCCGAGATGTTGTTTCAGCTCGAGCTCGCCAAACTTAAGCAGCAGGAGCGACAGGCTGAGCATAAGCATGAGCAGCGACAGGCTGAGCTCAAGTATAAGTATGAGGCTGCAAGGTATTGTGCCGATGTTGACCTAGAGAAAACTCGTATAGAGGTGACGGGGAACCGTTTCGTCCAGGGGGGTCGACCCCATGACCAGTCCCTGTCGCATCTACTAAAGTTGGTTCCAGTGTTTGATGAGTCAGGAGTTACAGAATTCTTTCTCCGTTTTGAGAAAAAGTGCCGGGAGCACCAATGGCCCGAGGAGAAGTGGGCAGTTCTTGTTTCTTCACGATTGACGGGGAAAGCACTCAAGGCGTACAATGCTTTGCCCCTAGATTCCTGTGTGAATTATGAGGCGTTGAAAGAGGCTGTCCTGAGGGCGTATGAGTTGCAGCCAGAGACCTATAGGCTGAAGTTTAGGGCTGTTCCTAAGAGAAAGGAGAGTACTTTCCAGGAACACGCTAGAGAACTATCAGATGCGTTTGAGAATTGGTTGAGGTCGGAGAAGGCAACTACTTTTGATGCGGTGAAGCAATTAGTGTTGTTAGAACAATTCTTTAAGTGCACTGGTGGGGACTTGACTCTTAACCCGGGAACTGCGGGAAGACTCTTAAGAGTTCCCCCGGCGGACTGCGGGAAGACTCTTAAGAGTCAGGGGAAAAAAAATCAATTTAAAACACCGAAAAAAAAAAAAAAAAATTGCCCCTGGGCCATACCAAATATCACTCCTCCACCTCCCCTCCTTCCCCAGTTTCCTCCCCTCCTTCAGTTACCACCTATTTTCCCTGTTATTCCCTTTTCCTGTGGTCTATTTTCGTGCTAACATTAGCGAGTTGGTAGCAGGGCGTTGTCATCACTGTTAGCAAGCGAGTGCAAGAGAGAGAGAGTATCGATCGACAGTCTCTCTCCAGAAGTGGAGAAAAGTGGTGGGCCTCAGCCATACATTGTGTAACTCCTGGCCTGTATCGCCGATTTTGACCATCCAAACGCTGTTTCCACTTGTTTTATTGTTGTAACAGGTTAATACCTTTATAATCAACCTATAATAGGCGCATTTGGATAAGTATTAATGCTATTTATGGTAAAATAAATATGTTAGTGATGGGAACAGCTCAAATATGTCAGCACAGGACAAACGCTGTGTGTCTGGGTGTCTCATACCCCCCATGCGCACTTCAGAGGTTAACCTGAAAGAAAAGCAACCTAAAACTCTGCAGGAGGCGGCTGAGTTGGCTTACCTCAGGTTGTCGTTAATTCGTGGGTGTGGGTCTGCCCAGAGAGCTGAGGCAGGTAACAAGGGGCGTACCACCCCACCCCCCCGAACTAATGATACAACAAATTATCCAACTAAGAGTATTGTTGCCAATTTTGAACCCAAGTCGAAATCCTTCTCGTTAAAGAAAGGCCAGGACCCTTCCCCACCCCAGGGGAAGTCAAGGAGTGAGGTGGAGTGTTTTAAGTGCCACAAGAAGGGGCATATTGCGCGCTCTTGTCCGAGCACACAGTCTACAGCGGTGGTGTCTCTAGTGAGCAACATCGGGGTGTCTTTGAGGTCTTCCGCGTTTGCCCGGGGTAAATCGTCGGTTGCGAAGTCACAGTCGGGTGCAGAAGCAGCAGGAGGGCTCGTCACCCGTCCGAGATGCTTTTTGTGGTCATAGGGGACATGGCACTGTGAGGTGGGCTGGTGTGGAACATAGGCTTGAGTTGTTGCGTGATACGGGTGCCTCCCAGACGTTACTTAAGAACTTCACTGGTAAGCCTATTAACGCAGCTCGGGTTGTAGTGGTTCAAGGCATCAATGCTGTGCGGTCTTACCCGCTGGTGAGAGTGGAGCTTGTGGTGGATGGTGTGACACGGGAGTTGGATGTGGGGATTGTAGAGAAATTGCCAGTTGAGGGGGTCGACCTCCTTCTCGGTAATGACTTTGCGGTGCCTACTTCCGAGGTTCCACCCTTAGTCGTTGCCGAGAGGGCGGCCGACACGAGTAGGGAGGGCCAAGAGTGGCTCGAGAGGTGCTAGATGCAGCAGATGGCGTGTGCTGTCACCCGATCTCAGTCCGCTCAGGTGTCACAGCCTAGTACCCAGGTTTCAGACCAGCGGAGGAAGGGTCGGAAGGAGAAAGTCAAGGCTGGTGGTCGGGTTAAGAGTTTGGACCCAGCGACACTCCTTGGCGACTCGGTACTTGCACCACTTTTGAGGTCCGAAGTGGCCCCAGAACCTGTCCCCCCTAGTGACATGGTAGGGCGTGATAGCACTCCGCGACAGAAACGTTCCCAGGTGAAACAGACTAGGCTTGAGCAACCCAGTATCGGGGGTGGTCACAAGTTGCTCCAGGAGCACTTGGACCGGTTGGCACCCTCTGATATACGACGGATGCAACTAGAAGATCCTAGTCTTGAGAGTTGTGGGAACGGGGCTATTGAACTAGATGAGGACAAGGATGCAAAGCCGGGAGACTTCTTTCGTGTTGATGGCATTCTGTATCGGCGTTTTGTTGATCCCAAACGCAATTGGGATGGTGGGGTCGGAGTGGTCGACCAGTTGGTAGTACCGGAAAAGTGCCGTGATAGCCTGCTGGGGTTGGCGCACGATGTGCCGTTAGCAGGGCACTTGGGGGTGACAAAAACGTTGGCCTCGTTGGCAAGGTTGTTCTGGTGGCCGGGCATTAAGTCGCAAGTCTCAGCCTGGGTGGCGATGTGTAGCACCTGCCAGACGGTGGGTAAGCCGAACCAGATCATCCCTAAGGCCCCATTGCACCCAGTGCCTGCTATCGGTCCTCCCTTCAGCAAGGTTGTTATCGACATGGTAGGCCCTCTGCCTCCCACTAGTGCAGGTAACAGATTTTTGCTAACCATCATGGACGTCTCCACTCGCTACCCTGATGCATACCCCATGAGAAATGGCAAGTCTAAAACTGTTGTGCGAAACCTGCTGTTGTATTGCTCGAGATACGGGTACCCGCAGGAAATTCAGTCAGACCAAGGGTCAAATTTCACGTCCACTCTCTTTAAACAGACTATGCAGCAACATGGGATCAATACGGTTGTCTCTTCAGCTTATCACCCAGAGAGTCAAGGGGTGTTGGAAAGATGGCATTCCACCTTGAAAAGCATGTTGCGGTGCTACTGTTTAGAGAATGGCAAGGATTGGGACCTGGGGCTACCGTACGTTTTGTTTGCGGCACGAGAGGTACCTGGTGAGAGCCTTGGGTTCAGCCCCAACGAGTTGGTTTTCGGGCATCAGGTTAGAGGTCCTCTAAGCATGGTGAGAGAGATCTGGGAAGGGACTGTGCCGCCATGTTCTCTACTCAAGTATGTCCTCGAGAGCAGAGACAGGATGCTGAAAAGCCTGGAGTTGGCAGGGAGAAATTTGGTGGGTACTTAGGCCTTGATGAAGGATCGATATGACATATAAGCAAAGCTCCGGGAGTCTGTGGTAGGACAGGAGGTTTTGGTCTTATTGCCCTTAGTAGGCCATCCCCTGTCTGCCAAGTATGTCGGTCCTTACAAGGTCGTGAAGAAGTTATCCGAGCTAGATTACCTTGTGGCTACTCCGGATAGGCGGAAGAAAAATCAGCTCTGTCATGTGAACCTGTTAAAAGAGTTCGTGAGGCGCCCACCTGAGCAACCTACTGTCCCCGTGCTGGTCTGCAGCGGCCAAGGTGGAGAAGGAGAGGGGGGCAGTGAGGCCCAGGTGGAGGAAAGTTGGGATTGTCATGTCTCGGCGGATCAGTGGGCGGGGAACACGAGTCAGGTGGCTGTGGAAGCGCTTGAGCACCTGCCTGAGCAACAGCGTGCAGCGATCCAGCACCTGTTCGGTTTATACCCCAATGTTTTTTGCCGAGCACCCAGGCCTCACAACTCATGCGGTGCACGATGTCGACGTTGGAGACCACCCCTCCTTTAAATCAGTGCCCTATCGTGTACCTCCCATTAAACTTCCGGCTCTCCGAGCGGAATTAGGCTACATGTTGGAGAGGGGGCTGATAGAGAAAGGGGCGGTTAGGTGGACATCTCCCGTCACTCTGCAGCCTAAACCAGACAGCAAGGTCAGGTTTTGCATTGACTTCAGGCGGTTGAACGGCTTAACCCCCACCAATGCCTACCCTCTTCCCCGCGTAGATGACAGTGTTGACAAGATCGGGTGTGCACGTTACCTGACCAAGGTGAATCTTGTCAAAGGCTACTGGCAGGTGCCGTTGTCGGAGCGGGCGAAGCAGGTGTGCGGGTTTGTGGTGGATGGGAACACTTACCGTTGCAACGTAATGCCGTATGGGTTGAAGAATGCACCTGCAACCTTCCAATGCCTGATGAATGAGTTAGTGGCGGAGATCCCTAACTGCACCGTTTATCTAGATGATGTAATAATCTACGATGATGACTTTGAAAGCCATTGCGAGCACATCGGGGCATTGTTCAGGAGGCTGAGTGAGGCTCATTTGGTGGTCAATCTGGGCAAATGCGATTTTGTTCGGGCAACTGTGCAGTACTTAGGGTTTGTGGTAGGGTTAGGCCAGGTGTGCCCCCCCCAAACTAAGATACAGGCTATTAACCAGTTCCCCAGGCCGACCACCAAGCGACAAATCATGAGGTTCTTGGGCATGATAGGGTATCATCAGAGATTTATCCGCGGATACTCCTCGGTGCTGGCTCCTCTGACTGACCTACTTGCAAAGACGAAAAAGTTTGTGTGGGCACCTGAGTGTGAGAAAGCATTCTCCCTGGTGAAGCATCTTTTGTGCACTCACCCCATACTCAGGGCCCCAGACTTCTCGAGACCGTTTCAGCTAGCAACAGATACTAGCGGTGTAGGGGCTGGTGCCGTCTTGTTGCAAACAGACACAGAAGGTGTGGAACACCCAGTAAGTTTCTTCTCTAAGAAGTTCAACTCAGCACAAAAGAACTATTCAGTGGTAGAGAAGGAGCTTCTGGCCATTGTGCTGGCGCTCAGGCACTTTGAGGTGTATGTTCCCGCTTTTGGCCCAGTCGTCGTGATCTATACTGACCACCACCCTTTGAAGTTTTTAAATCAGTTCCACAACCGGAATATGAGGCTAACCTGCAGATGGTCCTTAATGTTGCAGGAGTACAACCTAGACATTCGCCATATTGCCGGTTGTGACAACGTGATAGCGGACTGTTTGTCTAGGGTGGAGGACCCAGGGTAGATCACCACAGATGTGTTGGTTTGAGTGGAGAAAAATTAGGCTTGCCCCTGTAGTGCAAAGCCGCCAAAAACACTATTAAAATAATACAAAAACCTCACATAAAAACTCTTTCTTTTGATAGTATATAAGTGCAGTATGTTACAGCAAGAATCTAAGACATTCTGAGTTTTTGTTCTTCTTAGTAGGCTAGGCTTGGTGAAGCTTGCTCGTTGAGCGTAATATTGTTAAGTGATACTATTATTTTGGGGAAGTGTTGTGTAGATTTTGTTTTATATAATGAAGTGTTTTTACATTTGTGATTGTGCCTTGTTTTTCACAACTTGGGGAGTAGCTGGGTGATGCGGGGTTTGTGGGCATTCTGTCTGGTCAGATGTGGCGTATACCTGAGGTTAAAACGTCCCACATCTTGGGCGGGGTGTTACGCTGGCCAGCTTGCCAGAATGTACTCGTGACTCGCTAGCACTCGCCACGGCAGTGAAATGGGCTATAATAATCGTAGAACGATATTCTTTCTTTCTTAGTATTCGTGTTGTCACAGACAGATCAGTGTTTGCCTTTATTCTTGTCTGTGACACTTAGAAGTATTTTATATCCATAGTAGTGATTGTAATATGCAGCGCGCGAGAGAGAGTTCGAGAGCGAAGAGGCAGTGTGTGTGCGTATGTACGTGTGCATTCCTCGCTCGGTGAGCCCGCTCGCTCGCTATTGGACGGCGGGCCTGGCGTGATCTATGACGTCAGCTTGTCATGTGACGTAGTGGCCTGTGGTTGGTCGTCGCCCTCCTAGCCCAGTGGTAGGGCTCCTTCCCTCCTGACTCCTGCAGAGCATGGTATTGTGCGCTTGGTCCTAGACGTCCCTCGCATTCTGTCTCACATCTAACCCCCTTTACTGCTTTGCCTCTCTCTGAACTCCTTCTTTCCAATACTTCTTATCTTTATTCAATTACCCATCCCTTCTGGTTCTCGCATACGACTTCCATAGTCGGCCAGTCGTATTACCAGCGCCTGTTCTCACATATATGTTTTGCACTAGCTTTAGAGGTTATTAGAATCATAGTCACATGGATTCATATTATTGGGTGCTTCTAATTATTTGGTTGTTCTTTATTACTATTTAATGCTAGACAGTGGAGGGTATCTTTGGTCGTTGTCTGAGTTATGTATATGGCAAGTCAGAGCCTGTACGACTTCGACGGAGCTAGGTAGCCTGTAGTACACCCTTGTGCATATTTTCCTTTGCGAGCTTAGCAGTATACAAGTGAAGGGCTTTTGCCTACTCTTGCTTGTATTCTTGCTACCTCATTTTGTTGACCTTTGAGGAGCGCCAGGGTAAGACCAGATACTTGAGATCTGGACTAACCAAGAGAGCCTCCTAGTCACTTAACGTAAGATAAGGGAAATCTGTTCAGGGGAGACAGTAGGCTGCGAGCATGCTTGAGCTCTGCCTAGGCTCCCTGTACCTTTATGCCGCTGCTAGACTTTATTAGTAAGAAAGACAGCATATTGTTTATTAACTTTAACTGCGTAGGCTTTAGCAATTATTCACGTATTGTTTTAGCCTAGGTTGATGCATAGTGCACAACCCAGTATGGCTGTTACTTTGGCTAAGGAAGTACTGTTTTTGAGTTACTATTATTAGTGCTGTCACAGAGTTGTTGCACCCTCTTGTTTTATATATAGGCTATGTATCCTACTTTTTGGTGTATCTAGGATACACGCTTTGGTGTCCTGCCTCTGCATTATTCCTGTTCTATATTCGACGAGCATCTTAGAGCATCAGACGTTTTTCAGAAGATTCCATATCTGTTTGCTGTAGGACTAGACTTCAAGTGTTTTCATAGAGCATTGAAGAGTTTAGTGTTGAGTTCAGACTCACACTAAAGATAACGTAAGCATATCAGTTTTTATTAAATCTTGTCATAGTTTATTTAAGCATGGTTATTACTTGAGAGCTTTTTATTAACTTAATTACTCTTGTTGTGAGTAGGCTTTGCCGTCACCGGAAAGCCTTTGTAGAAGTAGGCTACACTTAACCCAGTTAATTGATACCCCATTATCCAGTAGATTAACTCTGGAGGGTTTAAGTGTTTTGTTCACCGGCTTAATAGTTCGAGGGTTTGAAATTAGCGTAACGTTGTTGCAGATTTAGCCTATCTTATAGTCCAATATTAAGTGCCCTTGTTTATTTTGTTGTGCCGGTCGTAACAATCTCAATGAATTACTGGCAACAAAGGTGAAACTTGAACATAGTATTAATCGCCAGTAGGCCCTACTAATAAAAATCGATATGAGTCGAGTGTCAACCTAAGAAGTGCGCATGGAGGGTATGAGACACCACACTCCTGTGCTGACGTATTTGAGCTGTTCCCATCACCAACATCGTTATTTTACCATAAATAGCATTAATACTTATCCATATGCACCTATTATAGGTTGATTATAAAGGTATTAACCTGTTACAACAATAAAACAGTGGAAACAGTGTTTGGATGGTCAAAATCGGCGATACAGGCCGGGAGTTACATAATGTATGGCTGAGGCAACCTCCCTGCCCTCCTCCCCTCCCCTTGTCTGGAGAGACACTGTTATGCAATAGTCTCTCTCTCGCTCTTTCCCACGCTTGGTAACAGTGATGACAACGCCCTGCTACCAACTCGCTAATGTTAGCACGAAAATAGACCACAGAATAAGGGAATAACAGGGAAAATAGGTGATAACTGAAGGAAGGGAGGAAAGTGGGGAAGGAGGGGAGGTGGAGGAGTGATATTTGGCATGGCCCAGGGGCAAAAAAAAAATATATATATATATATATATATATTTTTTTTTTTTTTTTTTTTTTTTTTGGCGTGTTTTAAATGGATTTTGTTTTTTCCCTTACTCTTAATTAATTAAGAGTCTTCCCGCAGTCCGCCGGGGGAACTCTTAAGAGTGTCCCCGCAGTTCCCGGGTTAAGTGACGGATTAAAAAACAAAGAAACAATTAATATCTCAAGTTGAGAGACCTGGGGAGCATTGAAACAAAATCATTGCCCAGAATGACTAGGCGAGTCACATGGCTGAGGTTCGTATTACCGGACAGTCGCGGTGGACTCCAGAACAGAGGGGGAGGGGCATAGGTTTACTGAGGTGTCTTCAGATCGCCGTCGTACCTACACCATGAAAATATTATAGTCTGCATGCATGGTTGCCATACTTAGTCGGTACATCAAAAATGTTAAGGAATAAAGTAATGTGGGTTGTTTATACTAGAAAGCTGTGATTGGAGGGGCGTATACATATGTGGAGTTATGTGGAAGGGAGACAACCGAAGTTGGTGTGGTGATCCTTATAGCTATCCTGGCCTATGACGCCGGTCCTTTCGTTCCTGGGGTATTTTAAGAAGGAAAACAAGCAAGAAGAAAGAAGAAAACAGCACATAGCACATAATAAAATTTACTGTTAAATTAGAAAAACAGAAAACACGACAAAAGGGAGGCGCCTTTGCAAAGGCATAGCTTCCCGACCAGCAACTGAACTGAACTGAAGCCGCAAAACAGAGGCAGCAAGAGCATGTGGACTTGAAATAAATAACCCCCCTGATACTACTCTCCTTGACACGGTTGGGGGGCTTCAGTGACTAATTTTGAGTAGTTTTTCATTCCTCATTCTATGATTTTCCCCTTCTATTCTTACTCTGTCCCATCTAAACACCTGTGCAGTAATCTGGAGACAACCCTCCAAGCAAACTGCACATTTAAACAATAAGAAGAAGAAATAAATAAAGAGAAAAGCTTTGCAATGATATATACTTATGCAACAAATCTAGATAAGTTGGAGGAAATAAAAGTGACAGATGAGATCAAATACCTAGGTATCAAAGTAACAAATAAAAGAAGATGTTTTGATAAATAGCCTACAAAGAGAAGATAAATGAAGCTAGAAAACTAAGAAATCTGACAGCTGCTGTGGTCTACAAGAGTTCAAACAGACTGTTAATTGGTAAAACATACTGGAAACAGGTAGCTTTGCCAAAAATTCTGTACTGTAGTGAGATTTTACCGTACAATGCAGGTGACTTAAAGAAATTACAAAGAAAAGAAAATGGAGCCTTCAGAATCATCTTAAAAGCTACATCCTATACACCAATCAGCTTCCTTCAAGGAGAAATTGGCTCTTCAAGAATGACAACAAGAGACAAGTGTTATGCCCTGTTTTTCTACAGGTGTTATGCCCTGTTTTTCTACAGGTTTAACTTGGGTAATGTGAGTTCTAAATTGACTGGGTATATAAGGCTGCATGCACAATACAAGATATGAGGAATAGAGAACACAAAGAAACACATGGTAGCAAGTTACATGATCACGTTTATTGATATACCACTGCAGAATACTTGTGTAAGACAATATAATAGAATTGAACAACACTAGCATAAGTGGATCTGGATGGAGCCTAGTCTCCCACTTCCAACGTTCAGGTATTAATCTTCTGATCACTGGCTTTGATTTCGCAGGTTTATATACCGAAGACCATCAATGCTACTTATAGATTCATATTCACTGTTAGATTTATTACTGGTAGCTCTGGTGCACAAGTAGTAGTTCACAGACTAGATTAGACACACGTATTTTTAGAGCACGGGAATTCTAGTTACCTCAGGGGGTACTGATCTAAGTTTTATATCCTTGTCTCAGAAATACATAGAACGCAAATCAGTGGGCGAACGTTAGATATCTCTAGAGTTTTAATATCTGAATAAAGTAATTACGAGAGTCAAGGTCGCCTGTTAATTAAAGAGCACTGATCGCTTAGTACGTCCCAAATGGAATGGTTAAGTATGAATTACACTGGGCAAGGTCTTAGCCACTTCGTAGAAATATTAATTAGTGAATCTAAAACAGCACAGTAATATGTAATACTGCTAAAGGGAATCTTGGGTAGTATCTGATGGGTCTGGTCCTGGTTATCTTGCGTCCATGATGTTGGGGGCTAACGACTGGTTCCGCGGCCGTCCAGGGGGGCCATATGTGTGAAGTTCTTCAATACGTGGGCAGGTCCTTCTATCCAAATCTGCCACGGAGTCTGCCGGTTCTGGGATCTCACTCCGGAACAACACAAGGGCAGAGCTAGAAATTAACTGCAGGGTAGTGACCCCTGGTTGGTGTCTAGCTTTCAACTGATTTGACTGGGGGCGGGAGTTAGATTTATAGGCTCGGTTCTGGACCCTGCAGACAGTAGGGATCTCGAGTCTTATGGACTTAATTGAGCTCTCAATAGATATGGGGACTAGGTAAGATGGTATTTACTGTTGTGGCACAGGGCGATAGGAAGCCTTTATATTTTCATATAACTGAGCCTTAGTAAGAGGTACTATTTTGGCTATACTGGACGTATTTAGGGGAGAGACTGGATCTACTTTGCGAGGAGGATGGGGACAGCTGTGATAGGAGCGTCTCTCTAGATTGTTCAATCTTCATTCTATGGTATAGCTGAGGTGCTAATTTAGTGATCAGAGCATGCAAGAAAGATAAATGGTTTATTGTGAGGTAATAGAGGTTAGTAAAGGTGTTAGTCATTCATGGTTAGTTCATTGATAGGAAGAATTCCTGTGCTACCTGGCAATGACTCGAGAGTCAAAACAGGGGCCAGGTATACCTCCGCGGGGGTGGGGGTCTCCCTCCTCGGGTGGGCAAAAAGGGGGAGCTGGGCGCCCTCTCTGATATAGTCGTCCGGCGGCTGTGGCTAGGGGCTTGCCATATCACCAGTGTTTGTAATAACCCTCTGTGTATGAGACAGATGTGAGTGTCTTTAATACCAAAACCGAAGGTGCCTTAGCTAGCTGGTTTTACTCGGCTGGTTGTTAATTGTAGGGTTTGCTGGATATGGTGGAGACTGGGTTGCTAACTCTGCCACATTTATCTGGAAGTATGACAATAGAAGTTAGTTACTGGCGGGGCGGCTAGCCTCGCACCGACGACCATTGGGTGCAGGGTTGTGAATGTGTTGTAAGAGAATAGATGGCATGCAAGGGGCTAGTAAAGTTCTAATGTTGTTCTGGCCTACTAAGTGAAGGTAGGCTGGATAGGAGTATATATATAAAAGGTTGGAGAGCGTTAGTAACGGACAATTCAAGGATCTTCAAGAGGTATGAGAGAGAGGCTAGGTCGGACAAGAGTCGAGAAGCGCGGGTGTCTTAATGAGAGGGGGGGGAGAGTTCAAGGGCTACAGGGAAATTTTGCCCCTAAGGTCCCTGGGCGTGGGGGTGGTATTAGGCTACAATTGATATGGAAGTTTGAAAAGGCAGTAGAATACGTTAGCCAAATGCTACCGGGGAATGCAACTATGGGGTGGTATATGAGTCTGGAAAAGATAGAGTTATGTGATCAGTCAGAGGGTTATGGATACTATTAGTTGGCCCTGGGAACTGCGTTTTCTATTAAATATAAAATACCAACCACAGTGGCAGTTCGTAGGGGTACTTAGTTATTGTTTCGGGGTACTTATGACAGATACTGATAACCAGGTTATCTTATATAATCTCTGGTTGGGGTAAGAGGTGTAAGACACGAAGTAAATTGGCGTAGTGTGGACTGTGGATACGAAGGAGGCAAGGGGAAGACGTATGACAATTGTGGAAAGTAAATGGAAAAAGGTGAACACAATGGCGGATAAAATACTTAACCTAAGGATTGCATACATAGATTTATGGGGGCGATGGGTCTTCAGAAGCTTAGTCTGGCAAGACAAGATGTTAGGGAATGTTAATATTAATACTTAGTCACTAGAGGAGCAATGCAAGGGGCGACTGAGCACGGGTTACATATATCTATACTCGTCATGGAAAATGATATAAGAGATCTAGGGACAGCGTGGGTCTTCTAAGATATATAACATCTACTTCTTGGATGCAAGAACATACATAGATATAATTATGGCTGTCTGATGTGTTGGCATTGGCTCAACGTCGGGACAGGCATGGGTGTTTTTAATATGAATGTATATTCCTGTTCATCATCTTTGTAGTTAATAAGTGTAGGACACGAGGGGTTAGTGTACGTGAGGTGTGGAAAATGGTCGGTTTTAGAAAAGGTAAATGGGTGTGTCCTGGAGCTGTTTAGCCCTGCGGGCTTGGGCTGTCTGAAATGGCTGGCTCGGTCAGCTGGTCCTTTCGTTCTGTGGACCTTTCCTTTGGTGTTTCTGTGTGGTGTTCGTTCATGGCTTCTGTGGTGGGCTTCTCGTTCTGGGGCATTTTAACAGGTTTAACTTGGGTAATGTGAGTTCTAATTTGACTGGGTATATAAGGCTGCATGCACAATACAAGATATGAGGAATAGAGAACACAAAGAAACACATGGTAGCAAGTTACATGATCACGTTTATTGATATACCACTGCAGAATACTTGTGTAAGACAATATAATAGAATTGAACAACACTAGCATAAGTGGATCTGGATGGAGCCTAGTCTCCCACTTCCAACGTTCAGGTATTAATCTTCTGATCACGGGCTTTGATTTCACAGGTTTATATACCGAAGACCATCAATGTTACTTATAGATTCATATTCACTGTTAGATTTATTACTGGTAGCTCTGATGCACAAGTAGTAGTTCACAGACTAGATTAGACACGCGTATTTTAGAGCACAGGAATTCTAGTAACCTCAGGGGGTACTGATCTAAGTTTTATATCCTTGTCTCAGAAATACATAGAACGCAAATCAGTGGGCGAACGTTAGATATCACTAGAGTTTTAATATCTGAATAAGGTATTACGAGAGTCAAGGTCGCCTGTTAATTAAAGAGCACTGATCGCTTAGTACGTCCCAAATGGAATGGTTAAGTATGAGTTACACTGGGCAAGGTCTTAGCCACTTCGTAGAAATATTAATTAGTGAATCTCTAAACAGCACAGTAATATGTAGTACTGCTAAAGGGAATCTTGGGTAGTATCTGATGGGTCTGGTCCTGGTTATGTTGCGTCCATGATGTTGGGGGCTAACGACTGGTTCCGCGGCCGTCCAGGGGGGCCATATGTGTGAAGTTCTTCAATACGTGGGCAGGTCCTTCTATCCAAATCTGCCACGGAGTCTGCCGGTTCTGGGATCTCACTCCGGAACAACACAAGGGCAGAGCTAGAAATGAACTGCAGGGTAGTGACCCCTGGTTGGTGTCTAGCTTTCAACTGATTTGACTGGGGGCGGGAGTTAGATTTATAGGCTCGGTTCTGGACCCTGTAGACAGTAGGGATCTCGAGTCTTATGGACTTAATTGAGCTCTCAATAGATATGGGGACTAGGTAAGATGGTATTTACTGTTGTGGCACAGGGCGATAGGAAGCCTTTATATTTTCATATAACTGAGCCTTAGTAAGAGGTACTATTTTGGCTATACTGGACGTATTTAGGGGAGAGAGACTGGATCTACTTTGCGAGGAGGATGGGGACAGCTGTGATAGGAGCGTCTCTCTAGATTGTTCAATCTTCATTCTATGGTATAGCTGAGGTGCTAATTTAGTGATCAGAGCATGCAAGAAAGGTAAATGGTTTATTGTGAGGTAATAGAGGTTAGTAAAGGTGTTAGTCATTCATGGTTAGTTCATTGATAGGAAGAATTCCTGTGCTACCTGGCAATGACTCGAAAGTCAAAACAGGGGCCAGGTATACCTCCGCGGGGGTGGGGGTCTCCCTCCTCGGGTGGGCAAAAAGGGGGAGCTGGGCGCCCTCTCTCTGATATAGTCGTCCGGCGGCTGTGGCTAGGGGCTTGCCATATCACCAGTGTTTGTAATAACCCTCTGTGTATGAGACAGATGTGAGTGTCTTTAATACCAAAACCGAAGGTGCCTTAGCTAGCTGGTTTTACTCGGCTGGTTGTTAATTGTAGGGTTTGCTGGATATGGTGGAGACTGGGTTGCTAACTCTGCCACATTTATCTGGAAGTATGGCAATAGAAGTTAGTTACTGGCGGGGCGGCTAGCCTCGCACCGACGACCATTGGGTGCAGGGTTGTGAATGTGTTGTAAGATAATAGATGGCATGCAAGGGGCTAGTAAAGTTCTAATGTTCTGGCCTACTAAGTGAAGGTAGGCTGGATAGGAGTATATATATAAAAGGTTGGAGAGCGTTAGTACCGGACAATTCAAGGATCTTCAAGAGGTATGAGAGAGAGGCTAGGTCGGACAAGAGTCGAGAAGCGCGGGTGTCTTAATGAGAGGGGGGGGGAGAGTTCAAGGGCTACAGGGAAATTTTGCCCCTAAGGTCCCTGGGCGTGGGGGTGGCATTAGGCTACAATTGATATGGAAGTTTGAAAAGGCAGTAGAATACGTTAGCCAAATGCTACCGGGGAATGCAACTATGGGGTGGTATAGGAGTCTGGAAAAGATAGAGTTATGTGATCAGTCCGAGGGTTATGGATACTATTAGTTGGCCCTGGGAACTGCGTTTTCTATTAAATATAAATATCAACACAGCGGCAGTTGGTAAGGGTACTTACTTATTATTTCGGGGTGCTTATAGCAGATACTGATAACCAGGTTATCTTATATAATCTCTGGTTGGGGTAAGAGGTGTAAGACACGAAGTAAATTGGCGTAGTGTGGACTGTGGATACGAAGGAGGCAAGGGGAAGACGTATGACAATTGTGGAAAGTAAATGGAAAAAGGTGAACACAATGGCGGATAAAATACTTAACCTAAAGGATTGCATACATCGATGAACGATGACATTATAGTCGTCGTCCTAATAAGGTGATGAAACCTGGTTGATCTGTACTTGGCACAATACGACACCAGGACACTGCCGCTATGTCGCATCAATGCTGGTGGCAGTTAATATTATAGACTTAGTTACTAGAGGAACAATGCAAGGGGCGACTGAGCACGGGTTACACATAATCTATACTCGTCATGGAAAATGATATAAGAGGTCTAGGGACAAGCGTGGGTGTTTGAACTTCTAAGATATATAACATCTACTTCTCGGATGCAAGAACATACATAGATATAATTATGGCTGTCTGATGTGTTGGCATTGGCTCAACGTCGGGACAGGCATGGGTGTTTTTAATATGAATGTATATTCCTGTTCATCATCTTTGTAGCAAGGACAGTGCCGCTATGTCGTATCAATGCTGGTGGCAGTTAATATTATAGACTTAGTTACTAGAGGAACAATGCAAGGGGCGACTGAGCACGGGTTACACATATCTATACTCGTCATGGAAAATGATATACGAGGTCTAGGGACAGCGTGGGTGTTTTAACTTCTAAGATATATAACATCTACTTCTCGGATGCAAGAACATACATAGATATAATTATGGCTGTCTGATGTGTTGGCATTGGCTCAACGTCGGGACAGGCATGGGTGTTTTTAATATGAATGTATATTCCTGTTCATCATCTTTGTAGTTAGGAGTGTAGGACACGAGGGGGTTAGTGTACGTGAGGTGTGGAAAATGGTCAGTTTAGAAAAGGTAAATGGGTGTGTCCTGGAGCTGTTTAGCCCTGCGGGCTTGGGCCTGTCTGAAATGGCTGGCTCGGTCAGCTGGTCCTTTCGTTCTGTGGACCTTTCCTTTAGTGTTTCTGTGTGGTGTTCGTTCATGGCTTCTGTGGTGGGCTTCTCGTTCTGGGGCATTTTACTTCCCTCTCCTTCATTATAGGCTCGTCCTCGAGCCTCAAGGGTGAAGTAAAAAGAAGCATAGTCAGAAAAGTGTAGGTTAACAAGAAAAGTAGTATGACTAAGGGAAAAAAATAATATATACAGTATATGGAAAACATGTAAATTTAAGAAAGGACAGATAATTAAGAACACAGGAAATTAAGAAGAGGTAAAGTGTTTAACAATGTATAAAGCAAATTTAAAAGATAGTCAGAAAAGTGTAGGTAACAAGAAAAGTAGTAGGACTAAGGAAAAAAATATATAGTATACAGGTATACAGTATATGGAAAACATGTAAATTTATAGAATCATGCCCAATCGCCTAGGAATTGAAAAAAATAAAAAAATAAAGTACAATAATATCCTCATCATGAATGAATGAATGAATGAAAAAATTATAAATTTTAATGGGAAGTGAAGCTAGGAATCTAGGTCAAGAGTGGTAGGGAGGCTGGACTGTGGACGAGCCGGCATGACCCACCTCCTCTACCAATCCTGATTTTAAGTGAATATTGGGGTGGATCTACCGTTAGTTCTTGTCGTTAGGAATGTGGGTCTGGGGGCGAGCTGGCCCGGGGCCAGTTTTGGAGGGGGGGTCTAAGTGGTTTCGGTCGGGGGTAGTGATAGGGGGGTTTTAAAGATGAAATGGGCAGGTCGAGTCGGTGTTGCGGAAGAGGTTGGTGCTGGGGAGGGGTTGAATTGTGTAGAGAGTTGTGGTCGTGAGTGGGGTTTGGGGAAGGGTGAGTAAGGCTGAAGGTTGAGAGTTTACTATGATCGGGTGGTTTGGAGGTTTGGGGTGTGGGGATTTGATAGGGAGATGGTGGGGGGGGTCTGGGCAGGCAGGGTTGTGGTTTGAGAGGGGTTGAATTTAGACTGATTTTATTTCCGGGAGAGACATGGATGGGATTTCGAGGAGTGGTTGAAGTTGAGAGGTTGATTATGTTGTTTGGGGCGAGAGAGAGAGTATTTTGGGGTTTAGCCAAGGTGGAAAAAGTTTTGTGGTTGGATTGGGATGGGAGTGGTATTTCGTCGAGCGGAATCTTTGGGGGTGGAATTTGGGGCGGGTGGGGTAACGGTGAAGAGGGGGAGGTTGAAAGTTTAGCTGGGCTCATGATGGTGGGGGACCGACTGGTGAGCAGGTGTTCGGTACGCATGAGGGTGGGGAAATCACTTTGGTGGTTGTCACGCGTGAGGGGGGGACTAACGGCGCGTGTGGGAGGATCCGAGTGGTGGGTGTGTCGGTGGCAGTGACGGTTTGCTTAGAGGTTATCTGGGTTGGTGGGTTTGTCTGTCATGAGGGGGTGAGTCAAGTGTGGGGTTTGAAGTTTATTAGGGGTGTGAATTGTGGGGGGGGGAAGGGAGCTACTGACGGAAAACTGTCACAAGGGAGATTTTGTTGGTGGGAATTGGTGGAGGTTGAAAGTTTAGCTGGGCTCATGATGGTGGGGGACCGACTGGTGAGCAGGTGTTCGGTACGCATGAGGGGGGGGGAATCACTTTGGTGGGAGTCACGCGTGAGGGGGGGATTAACGGCGCGTGTGGGAGGGTCAGGGTGGTGAGAGGTGAGCGAGTTAGGAAACGGGATTTGTTGGGGGGACTGCGGCGGGTTGGTGGGGGAAGAGTTAGGTGTAGAACAGGGGTTATTGGTAGAGGACTGATGTATTGATTTGGGGTTGTTAACAGGACGAATTTTAGGAATTTTCTTGGTGGCAGTCCCGGTCTGGTTAGCGGTTATCTGGGGTTGGTGGGTTTGTTTGACATTAACAGGATGAGTTTGGGGAATTTTCTTGGTGGCAGTCTCGGTCTGGTTAGAGGTTATCTGGGACTGGTGAGTTTGTTTGACATGAGAGGGCGAGTCAAGTTTGGGGTTTCGAAGTTTTCTAGGGGTGTGAATTGTGTGGGGGTGGAAGGGAGCTACTGACTGAAAACTGTCACAAGCTACCGACGGAAAACTGTCACAAGGGAAATTTTGTTGGTGGGGGGATAGCTGAACATTTCTGGGGTCATGGGGAAAATATGTTGTGGTAGGCCTACATAGGTAGGCATAGCTAGAATACGGGGCTTGTTGGGGGGGGGCTGCGGAGGGTTGGTGGGGGAAGAGTTCACTGGGGTTGGACTTTCACCGGAAGTCATTTTGGAAGGGTGCACGGAGTCTTGGATAGGGGCTGAAGGGTTGGATAGGGGATTCATCGAACTGCGTAGGCATTCTTCTCTGATGGAGAGCATATGTTCTTCGAATAAGCCATACGGGTCGAGATGGGCGGTGATGTGGGGTGGGAGGATGTTTAACAAAGCGGTGAATAAGAGTTCATTTTGTTGGTCGTAATCTTCATAGCTATACGTGGTCCTCACGTATCTGTAGAGTTGTATGAGGGTCACATTTATATCTCCTTCATACTTGATCTCGTCGACTTTTATTATTTTGGGGGCGACGGGGGAACCCAAAAGTGGATCTAAAGTCCGGATCACGAAGGATCGAAACTGGTTCCAGGTACTCTCTGGCGTATTCTGTGTCACCATTTAGTGAATAAATTCTTTAAAGGTAGGCTTATCAACAAGTTGGGAAACGGCTTCTCCCAACTGTATAATATGCAAAATTGCCATGGCGATTTGTTCGTGGTCATTATGAAGTACCACATCATACACTGGCTTTATTATGTCTAAGTAACTGGTGATATCATATGTGTTTACATCATACTTGGGAATGTGTGCGAGTGGCTGAAGATTTCGCGATGTTGCCATGCTTCTACTGTTCCAAACTTGCAGTGTAATGCAACCTTTTATCCGAATCAAGAACCACCGCTGCCGCCAATGTTATGCCCTGTTTTTCTACAGGTTTAACTTGGGTAATGTGAGTTCTAAATTGACTGGGTATATAAGGCTGCATGCACAATACAAGATATGAGGAATAGAGAACACAAAGAAACACATGGTAGCAAGTTACATGATCACGTTTATTGATATACCACTGCAGAATACTTGTGTAAGACAATATAATAGAATTGAACAACACTAGCATAAGTGGATCTGGATGGAGCCTAGTCTCCCACTTCCAACGTTCAGGTATTAATCTTCTGATCACGGGCTTTGATTTCACAGGTTTCTATACCGAAGACCATCAATGTTACTTATAGATTCATATTCACTGTTAGATTTATTACTGGTAGCTCTGATGCACAAGTAGTAGTTCACAGACTAGATTAGACACGCGTATTTTAGAGCACAGGAATTCTAGTAACCTCAGGGGGTACTGATCTAAGTTTTATATCCTTGTCTCAGAAATACATAGAACGCAAATCAGTGGGCGAACGTTAGATATCACTAGAGTTTTAATATCTGAATAAGGTAATTACGAGAGTCAAGGTCGCCTGTTAATTAAAGAGCACTGATCGCTTAGTACGTCCCAAATGGAATGGTTAAGTATGAGTTACACTGGGCAAGGTCTTAGCCACTTCGTAGAAATATTAATTAGTGAATCTCTAAACAGCACAGTAATATGTAGTACTGCTAAAGGGAATCTTGGGTAGTATCTGATGGGTCTGGTCCTGGTTATCTTGCGTCCATGATGTTGGGGGCTAACGACTGGTTTCCGCGGCCAGTCCAGGGGGGCCATATGTGTGAAGTTCTTCAATACGTGGGCAGGTCCTTCTATCCAAATCTGCCACGGAGTCTGCCGGTTCTGGGATCTCACTCCGGAACAACACAAGGGCAGAGCTAGAAATTAACTGCAGGGTAGTGACCCCTGGTTGGTGTCTAGCTTTCAACTGATTTGACTGGGGGCGGGAGTTAGATTTATAGGCTCGGTTCTGGACCCTGTAGACAGTAGGGATCTCGAGTCTTATGGACTTAATTGAGCTCTCAATAGATATGGGGACTAGGTAAGATGGTATTTACTGTTGTGGAACAGGGCGATAGGAAGCCTTTATATTTTCATATAACTGAGCCTTAGTAAGAGGTACTATTTTGGCTATACTGGACGTATTTAGGGGAGAGAGACTGTATCTACTTTGCGAGGAGGATGGGGACAGCTGTGATAGGAGCGTCTCTCTAGATTGTTCAATCTTCATTCTATGGTATAGCTGAGGTGCTAATTTAGTGATCAGAGCATGCAAGAAAGGTAAATGGTTTATTGTGAGGTAATAGAGGTTAGTAAAGGTGTTAGTCATTCATGGTTAGTTCATTGATAGGAAGAATTCCTGTGCTACCTGGCAATGACTCGAAAGTCAAAACAGGGGCCAGGTATACCTCCGCGGGGGTGGGGGTCTCCCTCCTCGGGTGGGCAAAAAGTGGGAGCTGGGCGCCCTCTCTCTGATATAGTCGTCCGGCGGCTGTGGCTAGGGGCTTGCCATATCACCAGTGTTTGTAATAACCCTCTGTGTATGAGACAGATGTGAGTGTCTTTAATACCAAAACCGAAGGTGCCTTAGCTAGCTGGTTTTACTCGGCTGGTTGTTAATGTAGGGTTTGCTGGATATGGTGGAGACTGGGTTGCTAACCCTGCCACATTTATCTGGAAGTATGGCAATAGAAGTTAGTTACTGGCGGGGCGGCTAGCCTCGCACCGACGACCATTGGGTGCAGGGTTGTGAATGTGTTGTAAGAGAATAGATGGCATGCAAGGGGCTAGTAAAGTTCTAATGTTGTTCTGGCCTACTAAGTGAAGGTAGGGTGGATAGGAGTATATATATAAATGGTTGGAGAGCGTTAGTAACGGACAATTCAAGGATCTTCAAGAGGTATGAGAGAGAGGCTAGGTCGGACAAGAGTCGAGAAGCGCGGGTGTCTTAATGAGAGGGGGGGGGGAGAGTTCAAGGGCTACAGGGAAATTTTGCCCCTAAGGTTCCTGGGCGTGGGGGTGGCATTAGGCTACAATTGATATGGAAGTTTGAAAAGGCAGTAGAATAACGTTAGCCAAATGCTACCGGGGAATGCAACTATGGGGTGGTATAGGAGTCTGGAAAGATAGAGTTATGTGAGCAGGCCGACGGCTATGGATACTATTAGTTGGCCCTGGGAACTGGCGTTTTCTATTAAATATAAATATCAACAACAGCGGCAGTTCGTAGGGGTACTTAGTTATTGTTTCGGGGTACTTATGACAGATACTGATAACCAGGTTATCTTATATAATCTCTGGTTGGGGTAAGAGGTGTAAGACACGAAGTAAATTGGCGTAGTGTGGACTGTGGATACGAAGGAGGCAAGGGGAAGATGTATGACAATTGTGGAAAGTAAATGGAAAAAGGTGAACACAATGGCGGATAAAATACTTAACCTAAAGGATTGCATACATCGATGAACGATGACATTATAGTCGTCGTCCTAATAAGGTGATGAAACCTGGTTGATCTGTACTTGGCACAATACGACACAAGGACCACTGCCGCTATGTCGCATCAATGCTGGTGGCAGTTAATATTATAGACTTAGTTTACTAGAGGAACAATGCAAGGGGCTACTGAGCACGGGTTTACACATATCTATACTCGTCATGGAAAATGATATAAGAGGTCTAGGGACAAGCATGGGTGTTTGAACTTCTAAGATATATAACATCTACTTCTCGGATGCAAGAACATACATAGATATAATTATGGCTGTCTGATGTGTTGGCATTGGCTCAACGTCGGGACAGGCATGGGTGTTTTTAATATGAATGTATATTCCTGTTCATCATCTTTGTAGCAAGGACAGTGCCGCTATGTCGTATCAATGCTGGTGGCAGTTAATATTATAGACTTAGTTACTAGAGGAACAATGCAAAGGGGCGACTGAGCACGGGTTACACTTATCTATACTCTTCATGGAAAATGATATACGAGGTCTAGGGACAGCGTGGGTGTTTTAACTTCTAAGATATATAACATCTACTTCTCGGATGCAAGAACATACATAGATATAATTATGGCTGTCTGAATGTGTTTGGCATTTGGCTCAACGTCGGGACAGGCATGGGTGTTTTTAATATGAATGTATATTCCTGTTCATCATCTTTGTAGTTAGGAGTGTAGGACACGAGGGGGTTAGTGTACGTGAGGTGTGGAAAATGGTCAGTTTAGAAAAGGTAAATGGGTGTGTCCTGGAGCTGTTTAGCCCTGCGGGCTTGGGCCTGTCTGAAATGGCTGGCTCGGTCAGCTGGTCCTTTCGTTCTGTGGACCTTTCCTTTGGTGTTTCTGTGTGGTGTTCGTTCATGGCTTCTGTGGTGGGCTTCTCGTTCTGGGGCATTTTAACAAGAAATCAAAATTACTCTATATATGGCACATATTAAATAAATCAGACAATGAGCTTATGAAAAAATGCCTAGTGCACAGGTCAGAAAACAACAAAGATTATTTGACCAAAACTGTTAATAGATATCTTAGAGAATCGGATATG